>JAUMHQ010000315.1:3975067-3985108 GCA_032361165.1 Enteromius paludinosus | reverse complement strand
ACAAGCAGGTGTGATTTGGAGCTAAACTCTGCAGAGCTGTGGCCCTCCAGGAATTGAGTTTGAGACCACTGGTTTAAGCTAAATGTGTAATTTTAAACATTTGTTGCTCTTGCAGGTACACTATTTACTCTCCCAAAGATGGTCAGCCCTGCATGGACCATGACAGACAGACAGGAGAGGTGAGTGCTGTTTTAAATAATGACATTTCTTTAATGCTGTAAAATAAAATAGTTGTTTATATCTTTAATAATGTAATGGGTCGCAGGGAGTTGGTCCTCAAGAGTACACCCTGATTAAAATGAAGATTGTGGAACCTTACCCAGCAAAACTGAGGTACAATCTATTTGTGTGTACTCTTAAGAATGCCATGCTATGACCTTGGTACCAAAAACATGGTATTTGTAAGTCTTTTTGTTTTAAAACTCTGTTTAAAGGTTTTTGTTTTCTAAATGTTCACAGTGGCCTTAAAGGCAAGAGTGTTTATCTGGTGGCTGCCACTCTGAGGCCTGAAACCATGTTTGGTCAGACGAACTGCTGGATTCGGCCAGATATGAAGTACATTATATTTGAGACGGCCAGCGGTGACCTGTTCATCAGCACTCAGCGCTCAGCCAGGAACATGTCCTTCCAGGGCTTCACTAAAGAGAATGGAGTGGTTCCTGTCATCATGAACATCATGGGTCAGGTTTGTGTCTCCTCCCTCCCCCCCAAATTTTATTATATTCAATTTCTATTTTACTGGTGTATTATAGAAATATGATTTTTTATTATTATTATTATATTAATTTATAAAAAAAAAGAAAACAAACTGAATGTGTTAACCAGAATTGTAACATTTTATTTAAATCTTCACATTGCGATATGGAACCGATGACAAGTATTTTCTGTAGTTTTTGTGAAATTGCACAATTTAATTCACAAACGGAATCAAGTTTATGCACACTGACTGCTCCTTCACAGATTCACTCCCTCTATCGTTTTTTTTCAGGACATCCTCGGCTGCGCGTTGAACGCCCCCCTCACCTCATACAAGACCATTTATGCCCTGCCGATGCTCACCATTAAAGAAGACAAAGGTACCTGGCACCAGCCCACAGCATTGTCGCATCACATTACCCCTGCGCAGAAAAGATGCATCTCTCAATGTGCCGCAGGGCGACGCCACGTGGTTTTAATAGCCAAAGTGAAAGCGGCGTTACTCATTGCGGAGTACAGTGAAGCTAGGAGAAATGGAATATGGAAATGTCCATAATGGATGTTCCCTCAGGCTGCACGGACCACATTCGCCAAACACAAACTGCTCCTCACCTGAAGTGATTCGTCACATATTCTTTTTCTTATACCCTGAGCTTCTGTTTTAATCCTGAATGGGCCGTCCCCAGATTGATATGTCAGAAATGTCTATATCGATCACTGGTTGTGAATGGAGCATTTAAAGTAAGTAACATTGATTATGGAGTTTGTTGAAATCTAATTTGTCATCACAGGAACTGGAGTTGTCACCAGTGTTCCGTCAGATGCCCCTGATGATATCGCTGCTCTGAGGGACATTAAAAAGAAACAGGTGTTGTATTTGTTTTATGGCATTTCATTTTCTGTTTTTTATTTGATTTAGTTTGAGTTCCTTCAATGAGGGAAATTCCCAGAGAGGTAACTGACGTTCAGATAAGGTGAATGTTCCTGATGCAAAAATGTCTGAAATTTTTTTTTTTTTTTTTTTTTAGGCTTTGAGAGAAAAGTACGGAATTCAAGATCATATGGTTCTCCCGTTTGAGCCGGTAAGAAGCACTTTAAAGACCCCATCCAAGGCACAACCAAGAGAATGTAATGTTAAAATAAATATTAACAATACATGTACTGCAGTTAGGGCTGCAACAACTGATCGATAAAATCGATAATTATCGATAATTAAATTTGTTTTCAACGAATGCCGTTATCGATTAGTTGGGCTGTTCACGTTACCGAGGAGCGCGACCACAAAATGCACAAATACACACAGATACACAGCCACCGGTTACACACTTAATCTATGGCGCACCACTGATGCTGGCGAGCGCGGTAAATTATTTCAGCGAAAGGTAAACAGATGTACAGATGTTGTTTGCTGTAAAAAAAACATGTACTGTGGTTTATATTATGCATATATAATTTTATTATACAAAATTACATTATTTTAGTGGTTTGTTTAACTCTTTATGTGGCATTTGGATTTTTTAAAGTTCACTTTTATACATAAATAAAACCCTGATTTGTGGTTTTATATAGTTATAAGCAAAACATCAAATTAAAGAAGTGTTTTGTTTTTATCCGATTTATCAAAAAAATAATCGCCCAACTAACCGATTATCAAAATAACTGTAGTACTTCCATACTGTTGAGTAGTGTTTCACAGTTTGGGGAAAAAATGTAATGTGATTTTTATAAATTTTTTTACTAATAAATAAAAACAATAAATAATTGATTGTGCAACAACATCAACATTAATAATAACAGTACTAAGATTAATGAAACGTTATTAATATTAATAGTACCCAAACTAAATTGACAAAGTATAATGTTTTCAATTGGAGAACCTAAATCAAAAAAGAGCCTATTAGCTTCTTTATTTTTTAGAAATGTAATAATTCATTTCATTTTTATTTTTTTAATTATTGACATTGACACAGCCAATGTAAACATAAACACGTTGGTAAGATGCACAGCGTTACGCATTTTGAATTTTCAACACCTTGCTTATCAGGCACGGTTCGGTGTTTAGTGTCCCGCAGCAGCAGAGAACGTGCTGTGCTGCCCCACCTGTAAGTCGCTTTGGATAAAAGCGTCTGCTAAATGAATAAATGTAAAATGTTCAGATACACGCAACAGGTTTAGCTTGCCACAGAGCACCAGCAAAATAATTACACTGTAAGAACATATTTAAATTATTTACTAATAAGCTAGTGTTTTTTGGGGTTTTTTTGACTCCATGTTGCAAAGATTAATTTCCTGACTTGCCATCTCTCAATAAATTATAAAAAATATATCTAACAAATTGCTTTAATATATGATTGTACTTGTACTTACCTATCATGCTAGTGTGGTAAATACAATAGTACATGGACAAAACATATGTTTCAGGCACCAGTATTCCTGGTCTAGGAGGAATACAAAGGAGTAATGGTAATTTTAAGGACCTGACGGCCGCTATTTTAAAAATGGGGCATTTCTTAGAGTCAAACTTTGTTAACATTTTCGTATGTTTTTAAGTACATATGATACTACTGGAATCTCTACGGCGGCGTTTAAGTGCCACCTAAAAACTAATCTAAAACAAAGAGGTTAAAGTCGAAATGTTTCGAGAATAAAGTCGAAACGACGAGAATAAAGTAATAGCTATGAAGCCTGGGTTTGCAATGTGAAATGGTACATAAGCTATTGACAGCTTTATAATCCGGCTGTTTGCCTTGCTATGCCTGTCAGACTATTTCATGCATTGAGTTATTTTTCAAAACATCCTAGATTCTGTGTGTCTGAAGGGGCTTTCTGTTAAACCAGGTACCCATCATTGAGATTCCAGGATATGGGAACCTGTCGGCTCCTCTGGTTTGTGACGAACTAAAGATCCAGAGCCAGAATGATAGAGAGAAACTGGCTGAGGCCAAAGAGAAGGTCTACCTCAAGGGCTTTTATGAGGGGGTAAGACATTCTATCATCACTTCAGTTCATCATTACGGCACTCCGTAAAATATAGTACTAGAGTACTGTGTGTTTGCTTTAGATATCTGCTAAATTATGTCTTTTTCCTAAATGTGAAGTTCTGAACATCTTTACTGAACTTTGTTTTGCCAGATCATGTTAGTGGAGGGTTTCAAGGGACAGAAGGTGCAGGATGTTAAGAAGCCCATTCAGAAGATGATGGTGGAGAAGGTTGGTGGATCATATTCAATACATGACATGATACAAAATCAGGACTTGTTTTAATTGGAACAGTTTATATGAGCCCATATTATTCCCCTTTTCTTCAACGCGGAAGTATGCCTATGGCTTCAGGTTTGTTATACGCTATAGGTAAACATCGAGGAGAATAACAACAATCAATAAATGGTAAAACTGTTTGTACTAGACATCAGTGTGTTCGTAATCAAGATAATATATTCAAATAACATTAGAAGAGACAACAGTTGTCAACATCAAGCAGCAAAACAAAGTGTTTGTAAAAATAGCTGGACAAGGATGAGACCGGAATCTATACCCATAGAATTTACAAGAGTCCATTTCTACGTCAAGAAAAGGATGGGTAGGACAATATGGACCTCACATTCAAGGGAAAAAACACCCCAGTGTTATTCAGGGGCCCAAACTGAGCTAAAATATCTAATTTGGTGCAGTTGTTGATGAGTGTGGCCAGAAATAAGATGATATTCTGATTGTAGCATTGCAACCATTTGCTGATATAGCAAGTTAAATTCCACAGAAGGACATAAACGATGATTAATAGTGAAGTGAAAAGTAAATGTTAACAAAAAAAAAGTAGTGCAAAACCAATATTCAGTTAAGGATACATGCTTAAATATTGGAAAATCTATTGGTAAAATTGTTTTCGTAGCTTTAAGTCACTCTACATCTCCTCAAAATGGTTTAGAGATGAACGTGCAAATAACTATTCCTCTAAAGCCTGATCGATTTAATACTCATATTTTACATGATTTTTCTATGGTTTATTTGGATTATCCAGTTAACCTGAGCTGCTTTAGTCCTGTAAATGTTCACCTTAAAAGTTTACTGTAACAATAAAATTGTATTTCTACATTTCTTTATACAAATCATTGATTTGATAGGCAATCTGTAACACAACAAGAAGGTGGGTGTTCTGAAAATAATACAAAAAGCCCTTTTACTTGCTAAACAAGTAGACAACAGGTTTTTGATTGTTAGTCACTTAGAGGCCTTAGATGTGTGTGTATTATGTTTGATAAATTAGGATCAATCACTGAATATATCAAAATATCAAAAAAATATCAATAAGCTGTCTAACCCTAATTTATTTCTTTTGTTAGGGTGAGGCGATGATCTACATGGAGCCGGAGAAGCAGGTGTTATCTCGGTCTGCAGACGAGTGTGTTGTGGCATTGTGTGATCAATGGTCAGTGCAGAAAACACTCTCATACAGATGCTACATTATATTTTTTTTCTCAGAACGCACGATAACATCTACTCTTGTGGTATATTCACTTCCTCTTCAATCAAATCATGCCCTACCTCCGTGATCTTGTGGGAATTTAGTCGTTTTTTGTTGTGGTGGTGACTTGCCTTGAGGCGTCCCTGATCGATTTGACTTGACAGACACTGGGCTCTTTATCTGTCAGGTATCTGGATTATGGCAATGAGGAATGGAAAAAGCAAGCCACGGGCGTCCTGGAGGCTCTGGAGACGTAAGTCTCACACTTTGTGGCGTTGGGAGATTACAGTGGAAATTGTCAAGTTGCTGTGTGGCACTGTTATTGCTGGAGAAGCCGTATGAATGCGTGAATACTGACTGGATGCTTTGGTCTTTAGGTTCTGTGATGAAACCAGGAAGAACTTTGAAGCAACATTGGCTTGGCTTCAGGAACATGCCTGCTCCAGGTCGTATGGGCTAGGTAAGACTGGCTTATCTGTGCGTCACTGTAGTTAACAAGCTTTATTGTCGGCTTTTACCGCATCCTGTTAGATTTTTCTTTTGAAATAAATTGCTTGTAAGAGTTAGGGAAACTGCACAAAGTTTTCTTTGCACACATCCTTTTGAAATCACCCCAGATGGCTGCCGTTGTGTGAAGCTTATCTTAATCAAAGTGGTTTTGTAAGGACAAGGCCCATCTGTATTTCTTTTGTAATACTCTTATTCCTCGCTCCTCCCTTGCCCCCAAACCACTCAGCGATACCATCAGCAATTTTCAGTCTATACCTTAGAGAGAACCTTTGATTTTGGACTTCTTTTATGTGTTTTGGTTCCCATAGGAACCCGGTTGCCATGGGATGAACAATGGCTCATTGAGTCCCTGTCGGACTCCACCATCTACATGGCTTACTACACCGTGGCACATCTCCTCCAGGGAGGGGTCCTCAACGGACAAGGACCTTCGCCACTGGGAATCAGGTGTTATTTGCTTTTCCAGAAAAGTAGGACGGTTAGAAATGCTAAACGATGTAAATTATAGAATACACAAGACAATTCTAATTACCAGATTTATGTAATACAAGGTTTTGTAGAATGAACATCAGTTAAACAGGTAAGGAAAGGTGACTGATTGGAAATAACACAAGAATGTAACCGTAAAAGATTGAAGTGATTGTCAATTGGAGCCCTTCTTTATTAGGATGGGCGAAATGAGCATAATGTAAAGTCACAATGCGACTAATTTTATTTCACAGCATTACCCAAGTTTCCATCCAGTTTTTGCTCTGTTTTGTTATCGACAAAGAGAATTTGTGGGGGAAAAAATTTGCAAAATTTGTGGTCTCCAGCCTGTTTCCATCCAACTGGCCTTTTACCGATAAAACGGTGTGCGTGATGACGTCATCCTTACAAAAAACCAACTGTTGCATAAGTATCACAAAAAAAACCTGCCCTTAAGCTGTTTCCATACATAATTTCACCTATTGCGCAAATCATATGCAAATAGTGTGTTCTAAATCCATTTGAAAAAAAAACATAGCGCATTATTAAATTATGGAGGCCTACATAAAAATAACAAGTTTAATGAGTTTCCATGTTTTTTCACTTTGTTATAGACTATTTACTGTAGATACTCCAGCATCAAGCCATTCATTGCTATTCATAAGCAGGTGCTGTTGTTGTTGTTTTCCTGATTAAATTAGAAAGTCTAAATATTAGACTGTGTTGGAAATAGGAATGTTAATTTAGGTTATTTTATTATTAACCAACAAGATTGTGCTAAATTACAGTAAATTAAATTTGAATTGATACGTGGCTGTGACCCATTAAAAATAGTTTAAATTGTTTCCAGGGATTAATTTTATACATGAAAAAAGTAGCATAAACTGAACATGAGGATTCACATCAAATCACGCACAGAGCTTGTGCAAACAGAGAAAAACACAAGCTATAAAAGAAAAAAAGGCTCATATGTCAAATATATATATTTTTTGTAAATAAATGATAAATTAACAAAACAAAAGAAAAAAAACCCTCAACATGTAGCAGCCTATGTGAGTTTCAGTTAATTTTTGTGATGCATTAAACTACCAATTCTACAATATAATATCCTGGACAAAATTAAGCCTAATAAATGTTTACTTTTAAAGTATTAAAAGGAAACATCAAATCAAGATATTTATGTTTGAGAGGTAACAATATACAATTTTAGATGCAATAATATGAATATGATTCAATGCGCTTTTGAAAGAGGCTAAGGTGGTTTGACACGAGTAACACCACGAACACAGACTCTGCCAATAGACTAGTTCTGTCATGTGACACTACATTTATTTGCATTAAAGCCCTTTTTCTCGACAAAAGGTGTTTCCAAAAATTTTAAGTATCGATATAGAATTTATGCGCTAAAGCTAAAAGGAAAAATACTATGTCGACATTTACAAAATGGTATCGGTAATTTGCATTTCCATCAGCTATATCGCAAAAAAATTTGAAGCACTAAATATTTTTTCGCAAAAATGCCTTGGATGGAAACCTGGCTACATTAGGGCTGTAACGATACACGATATGAAACCGAAATCCTGTGTGATAAGGGAGCATCGCGACACACCTCGTGAATACCTTGAAATTACATTTCATTTTTGAAATGAGCTCGTGGCTCCCGTTTCTTTGCGTGTAGATCTGTTTTCCGCTCGTGTATGTAATTTACCGCGCGCGCCAGCATCAGTGGTGCACTCGCGTATTACTTGCCGCCATAGATATGTGACCATTTTCGGTTGTCGATAACGAGGGGTTCAAGTATTTACTCAGTGTGCTCGAGCCCCGTTATCTATTACCAAGCCGGGCGCAAATTGTTTTAAAAATCGTTTTTTTCTCCCACCCCCCACGAACAAAAATCGTGATACGAACCGAATCGTGGGTTTGGTGTATCGTTACAGCCCTAATATATATGACAATAGTTAATTTTCCTTTACATAAGGTCTTTGACCTTTGACCTTGTTTTTAAAGTACAACACTTAAAAATGTGTAAATGCTAAGTTTCCATGACCACAGAGCACACACACTTCACATGAACATGCAAACTATTCTAGTTAGAAAATGGTGGTGATGTTGCACTCATGTGACTGTGGGGCAGTTTGTGTATAGCCTGTTTGAGAACAAAACATATCATATTTTTTTGTGCACATCACTGCAGGACAAGTAAATTTTACAAATTTGCTTTGTGTCTCAACTTAATTTTCAAAACCGAGATAATATAGGTAATATGTTTAATTTAAAATGAATTTATACAAGTAATACAAATCTTATTCACATGTACCCTAATATCTGCTTGCATTTATCAACCCACAGTGTTCATATGAAGAATCCAGCAAAAATATCATGGAAAATATGCTGTCAAATTGAGTAAAAATAGAAGTTTTGTAAGCCTTAAAAGATAAAGCTTACATAAAATGTTTCAGAATCACTGTGAATCAAATTGAGAACAAAAGTAACGTGGAAAATTTAGTTTCTGACCGTCTGAATATACTGCACATGTTTATTGTTACTTGAATAAAAATGGTAATCCACAAAAACTGATACAGAAAAACACATTTCCTCCCATTAGAGCCGAGCAGATGACGAGGGAGGTGTGGGATTACATCTTCTTCAAAACAGCACCTTTCCCAAAGACGGACATCCCAAAGGAAAGCCTGCAGAAGCTCAGGAGGGAGTTTGAGTTCTGGTACCCTGTAGATGTGAGAGTATCAGGGAAAGATCTGGTGCCAAACCACCTCTCCTATTACCTCTACAATCATGTAGCCATGTGGCCCAGTGACAGGTACGCTGCAGTTTACTCATTGACAAGAAAACGCAGGTTCTAGTACAAAAATTAATCTATTGCAATAAAAAGATAATTGTATGTCTTTTTGTGTTTTTTTGTTTTTTTTGTTTTTCAATGATAGTGGCAAATGGCCAAAAGCAGTACGTGCCAATGGTCATCTTTTGCTAAACTCTGAAAAGGTGAGTTTATATTCCTCTTCTGTCTTTCTTGTTAGGAAAGACATGCCGAGTTTGCTCTAACCTTAGCTACAGTACAATAAATTGTGCTCCAGTCTAATTGTGAGGACCGCATTTCTAAACATTTCTTTACGAATATCTTTACAAATCTCAAAAAGTTTTAGTAATGTTTTGTAATTTTGTTGCTGTTTTAAATATTTATTTTTTCAGTTCTAGCAATTTCAGTGCTTATTTTATTTCAGATAGTTAACAGAGCAACATTTCTAAAAGTCAGTGTTTCTTTTGGTTTGCTTGTTTCCAGTGGTATTTTAACTAACAAAGTAGTTTCAGTTTGTTCCTCTGTGTTTATGAACACGCATGTTGTGGATGGTCCTCTTCAGTCATCTAATTAGGTGTTTATACCCACCAGATGTCCAAATCCACTGGCAACTTTCTCACTTTGAGTGAAGCCATTGCCAAGTTTTCAGCAGATGGTAAGTCCTCCCTAAATACTGGCTCATTTGAAGGCCAAACACTTCTCTTACTGCAGCAGGAGTAGGTTTAAGCCATATGCATGTAAAGTCTAATTTTGTGATCCCCTCAAAGAGGATATACAGTGGGTACGAAAACTATTCAGACCCCCTTACATTTTTCTTTCTTTCATATATTGCAGCCGTTTGCTAAAGTCCATTTCATTTCATTTTCTTTCTGTTTTTTCCTCATTAATGTACACACAGCACCCAATATTGACATTAAAATTTTTTGCAAATTTATTTAAAAAAAGAACTGTAATATCACATGGTCCTAAGTATTGCTGTGATATTTAATTGCTCATATATTTAACTCAGGTGCTGTCCATTTCTTCTGATCATCCTTGAGATGGTTCTACAGCTTCATTTGAGTCCAGCTGTGTTTGATTATACTGATTG
>JAUMHQ010000315.1:3951680-3963106 GCA_032361165.1 Enteromius paludinosus | reverse complement strand
TTTTTGTCCATGATCCATTTGTTCTTTCATTAATTTTTCAAAAAAAGTACACATTTTATTTGAAATGGCTATTATATATAGCTATATTTATTTATAAAAAAATATATATTTTTTGTTAAACATTATTATTATTATTATAATTTTTTTTTTTTTTTATTTTAACATTACAAATGTATTTTCTGTAATATATTGATGGCAAAACTGAATTTTCAGCAGCAAAAAAATGTCACAGCATAGATTTACATTTTAGAAATGTTATATATTTGGTAAAAAGATTTTGGGTTTTTTTACTTGTTATTTTTAATTGAAATAGTTTTTTTCTGGATTTTTATCTAATAAATGCAGCCTTGATGAGCATAAGAATCTTTAAAAACCATTAAATATCTTACTGACCCCAAATATTTGAATGGTAGTATATATATATATATATATATATACACACACCCACAAAGATATTACATATTATATGGTTTATATCGGTCAAAAGGACACAATAAGCAAAGACTTCTGAAAATATATTGGTCATAAGGTTTGGAGAGTCCTGTGAATGAGACCGAAAGTCTCATAAAACATGTCTCATGATATGTATGAAGTGTCTTCCATTAATGTGTCATTTTCAGCTGTGACCTCTGCTTTCTTCTACAGCCTGGAGTGTTAGTCTCGCTGGTGAACCCTCAGCCAGCCAACGGTCTGTTCTCCACCAGTATTGACATCCGACAGGGAGACGGCAAAGACAGCATCATCCGCAGACTGTCCCGTGTCAACAGAGGCATCAAGGGTGAAGCTTACTTACATTTATTTGTAAAAGATATTGAATTAATTAATAAAGGCAATAAGCTAAAAACATCTGAAAGTATAAAGGATGTATCTAAATACTCTGATGCTACTGCATACTACTGTTGACATCATTTTTAAATAATGCTTTTGTAAAATGTTTAGATTTATCTAAAGTGAAGCTGATGCGCTTTGAGGACCCTCTCCTCGGACCTCGGAGAATCCCAGTTTTGGGGAAGGAAGAGGAGGGTAAGATCGCCATCTCAAACAGTTCAGTGTTCCACATCAGCCTGCAAGAAAACAAAGTTCAGATGAGCGATAACGGCCTGAAAACTGACATTGGGGACACTTTAATATACCTGGTTCAGTGAGATCTGAGATTTTGTTACAAGTTGTTTTTTCCCCCTCATATGATTATCTTGACATACATCTGCAAACAGTCTTGATTATTTACTGCTTGATTTAGCATTAGCTGGCAGTTAGTCTGGGTGCATCTAGTCAACTCCCCTCTCTACGTTTGGTAAGTGTTCTGTTTAAGAGCCTGCAGTGTCTGTATAACATCAATAATATATTCATATCCATTTTCTCAATTTTTTTAGTAAATGTGAACTGTACTCTCATTCATTCACATACATGGCATTGGAAGTATTCATATTTTGTAGACGCACATTTGAACAAGTATATTGGTTTTCATTAGACATTTTTAAAATCCGTCCGCTGTTTTAAATAGTTTGCATACATCTACAGTTGTCCAATTGAGGATGTTATCTTTTCACTGTAGCCTTAAAAGGAAGCTTTGTTTTCTTCCTTACTTCCCCCTGTAAAATGATATGTATTCAGTGAACACTTAATAAATCAATGCAAGTGAACTTCATATTTGTTGCCTTTTTTTAACCACATTTTTGAGAATTATTACTTGAGGCTGACATAATTAGAAAGATGCCACATGTTGAAATTAATCTCAGTGTTATTTAGATATAATAAACTCTAACTGAAATCTAATAGCTTCATCACTATTGCACTTTAATTGTTTATATTTAAAAGAATAAGGAATAAACAAATGCTACAAACATCTTTAACTGAATTCAAAATTAGGATTGTATGTTTTGTATGTACTTTCTGATTAAACTATATAATGTTTCTTTGTCCCTGCAATCTCTAGTTTACCTTTTTATTTTGTTATTTTTCTTAAAAAAAAAAAATGCTTTTTTAAAAAAAAAAAAAAAAGAAATTGTTAGTGATATCATGAAAGACTGATATTACAACAAAACTGGTTTTGGTTTTCTTCTCCCTCAATCTTAGCTTTAGGAGTGGTGTTGGGGGTCTGCAAGGGGGTGTGGGCCCCCCCCCCCCCCTTTTGTTTATTAATACTTTTATTTAGCAAAGACGCATTAAAGGAATCAAATATAATAGTAAAACATTTGCAATAAGACAAATGATCTCATTTTCCAATAAATGGTGTTCGTTTGAAATTTCTATAAATTAAATAACCACAAATGATTTCCGAAGGATCGTGTGTCACTGGAATAATGAAGCTGGAAATTAATTTTTGCATCAAAGTAATGACTTACAATGTCAAATATATGTAAATAAAAAAAACTTTTACAATATTAATGTAATAATTGAGTCTATTTTTATCTAAATAACTACAGTATCGGCTGCTTTGATAAAACCATATTAGATGATCACTAATCTGAGAGTCTTTTAATATCTTTGGCTATGTTATTTTGAGACTGAGTTAAGAAAACGTTCGTATGCTTAAAAAAAAAAAAAAGTTCAGGCACAAATAGCACTGAAAATGTGCCAACTAGGAAGCGCTTTGAGGGATATAACTATTTTCCGGCCAAGCAGGCCGTAGCAGATATGAAGATGGCTATTTTTTTACAGTCGGATGCGAGTGGAGAAGAGATCCGCCACAAAGAAACGCGTTCAGATTTGGGTGGCAAACATATAAGCGAGTCATAAGACAGCTACATGCAATGTTTCATTAGTGGATGTGACCCAGTTTGATGTGCGTTAGCTTCGGTGCAGAAGGAAGTGATGCGAGACATTAACCTCAAGAGAACGTGCAATTCTGCACTGTAACATCACACACAGTCTGCATCGCTGGTAAGCTCTTGTTGCATGTTCAAGGTTTCGTTTGCAAGCTTTTGTTTAATATTGTTGTGTTTGTTTGTGAATATCACAAACCAGTGGGATACATGTAAGTAGGCCTGCGGTTCCGAAAATGCTTGATTTTATGTGGTGTAATCGAATTTGAGAGGAATTCTGAATTGTGTCTTCTATTGTGTGTGATGCATTTCTATTTGTGACTTGAGAGTTAGTATTTGAATGCACTTGAGAGGTGTTTTCATTTGTGTGCGGCTCTCCTGTGTGTGTGTGTGTGTGTGTGTGTGTGTGTGTGTGTGTGTATGAAGGCTTATCAGCTCACAGCAGCTTTCTGTCAGGGCTTCTTGGCCAAGCGGCTATCAGAAGGAACACACCACTGTCACCATAGGAAACTCACCCCTGTCTTTTCCTTTAGTCTGTTGTCACCGAGAGGGATTGTTCTGAGCCACTTTGACATTCACCATGTAAGTGTTCACCTCATTAGTATGCATTTCATTTGTTTAATGTCACAGTACTCTCAAAACTTTCAGGTCAGGTAAGGACTTCCTTTTTTTTTTTTACCTTTTCATGGAATTGTCCATCTGTAGTTTTTGTTCTAAAGCTGCTTTTTGTGGATCACCTTCAGAACCAAATGGACTGTTCTGGTGGAAAAGATACTGAAGCAAAACCAACAGGTAATGAGAAGATGGAACTTCCTGTTCTGACTCAACCTGGCCTCGGAGTGACCACGACAACGGTGACCACCATCACTCAAACAGGAGGAGACTGGAGCACAGGGCTGTTTGACGTGTGCAGTGACGCCAAAACGTGTAAGAGGAAGTGCTTAAGATGTCTCATAATGTCATTATGAGATATAAAGTCATGTTGTATTTGCAAGTTTGTTTCTTAAAGCAGCAACTTGTTACTCATAACATCTATGCAAATACATTAATGCATTACTGCCCAAAACTGGATATGAATTCATTAATAATTAGTACGGGCATGAAGGCGCCTTGTGACATATGAAGCAATGCTGAACACGTTAACATTCTTAAAGCGATTTATGCAAAAATGTTTGTGGTCATGTGAATGTGGTAATGCTCTTTCTTTTATCGGAGTAAGGTAAAAAAATGGCGTAAGCATAAACCAGTTGTAACTGGTAGTTTTTTGCCACAATTTAACGCAATAAACAGCTTATTAAAGTGTGCAGGTGGTATAAAAGGTGATAGAGCAAACATCTTGCAATAAAGAACAAAATAAATAACAAAAGCAGACCTTTTCATGAAAAATATGATAAAAAAAAAAAAAGTGTTCTCATTTTGTGCAGCAGATGTAGAAGTGGAAGTGGTTCATCTCCTGACAGTGTGCAAATGATAATCCAATAATAATCAGGTGCGGCTAATTTATTAACAACAGACTCAAAGTAGGTTAAGACATGCATTTTTGGCGACGTCTTATGCATTTAATGATACAAATACCAGAAAAACTGGATACCACAAACCTTCTCATCAATTTTGCATCTGAAAAGGGAACATCTACAAATGCATAAGCAATGAGGTCAGCCAGAAAATAAATTAATTAAATAAAAAAATTAACTGTCCACACATTACCATAACAAAATGTTTACTGCATGTATTAAGTAAATCCTGACAGTAGATTGTTGATGCCAAAAGAGTTGTTTGTGCTGACATAAGCTCTTATAAATTGTGTGAGCTAAAAGCTGCCAGTTTTGAGAAACAAAGTCACAGATGCGCAAGATATAAAGCTGCAATTATACAAAAACAGTCACGCTGAGAAATATAAAGATGCATTCATAATTTTATTTTATTGAGTCTTTTATGAATGAAAAAAAAACAGAAAGGCAGAAAAAATTTTTTAGACCGTAATAACCAATCATTTGACTGGATCTTTTTTTTTATTTATTTATTTATTTATTTTTTTTAAATAATGACTGGCCTGTAACGCTGGTTGGACACAATTTGAGCTAATATTTTTTGAGCCTCAGAAAATCTGTGTCTGTCCATGAAGCCTCTGCCTCTCTATGCTGGTAATTAGGGCCTGAGCATCCAGGGGTTTTGGGGGCCTTAACGTGCTCATAAACGTTTGAAAATTGGCACACACGTTAGAATCTGCGGTCATTAGGACGCCACAGAGGCTGGGACCCAGGCATGGTGCAGGAGCTCTACAGCACCCCCTGGAACTCAGTCAGAAAACATATTCATATAAAACTCGGTGCACATACAGGTCTCATTAAGCCAAATAACATTCGCACAGCACGTTACAGGCTCCGCCCAGCAGGAAGTTGTCTATTTGGGCCAGTGTAAAAAGCACATGCTCTGGAATTTGATATACTCCTCTGAGGATTTCCAACCGATTGCCAGCATGGCTTTAAGACATTGATATCTGTCGAACAGAGATATCAAAAATAGGTTCTGTTAAATAAAATTATAAGGTTCTATGTGCATTCCGGGTAATTCTGAGATATTGAGCTTTAAAGTTTTTTCCTGTGTGGATAAAACCTTTTTAAATAAAAAGTTCCAAAATGTACACAACATTAAAAGAAAAACCTATCACATAATGTAAATAAGCTGTATCAGAACAAGAATATGTGAATAACTCAATTTTGCTAAATAAGTCCTTATAAAGGGGATGAAATGTACAACAGGTTATGATTTTGTTGTTAATTATTTTTGTTTTAACAAAAAGAAAAAGTAACCTTTTTTTCTTCACTGAAATATATTATATGACAAGTCTGGATCTGGTAAAAATAATCTACTGGTGGGACTGTTCATGACAACTGTACATATTAAACAGTCAGTGATAAAATAAAAAAAAAGATTATTAATGTCTATTACTGATATTAAGTAAAATATTTTCAGTCAAACATATATGGCAACAACATCATAGTTATAATAGATATCAAGAATATATAGTAATAAACAATTGTGGATCAAAACCTTTCATCAAAGTTAAAAGCAAAATGCGTTCTTGCCTTAGGACACCTTTGATAAACTTTTCACTTCACTTCAAATGTTCACTATACTGTGTGTATAACAATATAAAGCAATAGAAATGCAATAAATACAAATGATTGAAGTGGTGATTTAATATTAATACTGAACAAGTACAGTTTGTTAACATAGTACATTCATGCACAAAATTACACATGCTTACTACTTTTACGAAAAGAAAAGAAAATGTGACATTGTAAACGTATCAAATTTTAACAAGTGGTCCATGTTTTCCAGAAGATGCAGCCTTTTTTGCGTTTAGTCTCTTTTGAGGGGTCAGAGGAGGGTTCAGCTATATTCTCATCTTGCCTTTTCATGGTAGTTCCTCTGAAAGGCGTGTTATTGTCCAGTATGGTATACTTTAAATTTGAGAGCTGTTCCGGAATGTAGCCTTCAGAAATTCCCATCTAAAAGGAAATACATTAAATATCTGCTTTAAAAATGTGCAGCATAATTTTGCTAGATGCTTTAGCAATAAATGTGAGTTAAAATATATGTTTCATATCTACAAACAGATTTGATTTTTAATTTAGTTATACATTGACATGTAAAGTGCACCTTCAGCACCTTGGAGAGCCCCAAAAATGCACTAACATCTTGATAAAAGATTGACATCCTCAGTATGACCCAATGAAAAATGTTTCACCACTGTTAAAGCTTACCTGTTGGTCTGCTAAAGTTTCCATCATTCTACTGAAAAGTAGATGTGCTGGTTTGACAGGTGCACCTCCGACTGGCAGCAGAAGAGCGATTAGAACAAAAGAAATGGAAAACATTCTTCAGTCGTGTTGAAGCACTGGGATCTGTTATGTCGTTAGTGTTATTGTGAGGCTATGTCTTTTGCCTAAGCCCTTTTAAATACACTGGGCTCATCTTGTATGCTTCAGTTCTGACATAATTAGAAGCCATATTGGGTAGAGAGTAATGATGATTTTTATGAATCTATCCGCCGGAAGCCCTACAGAGTACCTAATATGCGTATGATTAGTAGGCTATACCTTTTAACAAGGCTCAGGAAAATGCATGTGTTAAAATCTTGAATTTATTTATTTGATAAATAACAGTGACAAACAGAAATACATGGTAAACAGATTGAATAAACATGACTTGTTGAGTAAATGTTGAATTAACATTATTCTAGCCAGCCTGAGCAGGTAGGGTTCAGCTCAGGCTGTCTCACTTAATCACTCTCCTGAACAAACAACTATGTCATATTTCCATCTCTAATTTCAGGCTTATGTTCTTAATTCCTGGCAGACTGTGCTCGCTCATTTGAACTAAATGCATGTAATGCCACTGGTGTGCCTGTAGGTAATGGAAAAAGTGACTGGGAACGTTAATAAAATCTCGAAGACACACTTTTACAGCATGGCAATAACATTCAGTGAAATTATTTGATGCAACTACTGAAGCGCACAAAGCACTTAACATTTGCTGATGTGGCAGTGCTGAGACAGCAGAAATATCTGTCTGTTGGTCTGTTTATCTATTATTTCCGATTTCTAGTTTATTGATTTAGTCTTGTAGTCATTCACACCAAGCACGATAAAGATATAGTTCTAAAAATCATTCTCAACGATAAAGAATAGCAGCGTCCCCACCACAAGTATAACGATAAAGGACAAAAAGAGAAACAATATTGTTGGGAATCATTTTCAGAACGTTTTTCTTCAGCTGATCATCAACAGCCGATCAGAATCAAGCCTGCTATCACGCGCTTGAGAATTAAAAGCGGCAGACTTGCTTGATGTTATAATAAGCAGACAATACCGTTTGCTGTTGTGGGCGCAAATATAGTTCTTTAAAATCTTTTAAAGAAAAATCTTTATCTTAATAGTTATCGTGAGCATAAAAAAGCAAATTTCCTTTTCTAAAAGAGCAGTGCCATTGTTTCAAAAGCCGTGCCATCATTTTGCACAGCACAATGACAATGGCCACTCAGAGTGCGTTTCCTGCCTGGGTAAGCCCCACACAAAAGCTGCTCTGACTGAGATGTCTCACCACTCTGCGCTCTCAGATTGCTTTCTTTTAAAGGGAGAATTTGGCCCTCACACCCTCCCATTTTCTTCCCCCCAGGGACCTGTGAGGAAAAAACAGTGGGGTAATTGGACCAAGTGCTTGGGTACGAGCAAGGTGCCTACTTGTAGCCATGTGCACGATCGGCTCCTGCAGGGCCGCCGCCAGGCCCCTCATCAGCAAGCCTCTCCGTTATTGCCTGAAATCCACAATGAGCTCTCAAATCCTGGCACGCTCCCTACTCTGCTTCCCTTCGCACAACCTCTTCTTTACTCTTGTCAGTGGAAAACACTTAAGAGGTTAAGAGAGGATACCTCCTCTCATTGAGGTAGTGGCTGCACAGCTTTTCCTACTCAATGCCATTGGATTACCAAGGTCACTGACCCCTCCAAGCCCTGCAGAACGATATCTGCCCTCCCTGTTTGGACCTGCCATCAAAGGATTCCCAGAGGGGTTTCCTGTGGCACATACATCATCCCAGGATATGCAACACTTGCCTAAGCGCTCCAGCTCTGCAGCGTATATCAGTCGCCCCAGGTCTGTTCCAGCACAGCATTCAGAAAAACCTGCTCCTCTGCCTGCTCAGCCTACTCAGATGCTGCTCCTGCTCAATCAGGTGCTACCCATTTCCAAAGTGCCAAGGGCCATGGCCCATTTGAGTCCTGCACCCCCAGTGTCATGCTGATGTGCTGGACAATAAGAGGATGGGGCAAACTCTCACCAGTGCTTGACCATCCTTCTGTCGTGCCCTCAGGTGCCCCATTCTGTTTTAGGTGCCAGTGGAAGTATGTTGGTTCTAAAAACTCAAAAAGAGACTAAATTTCCTCTTCCAGTTATGAGTGTTGAGTCCCTGCACGGCAACTCACTGCCAGAACTAATCCAACCCCTTGCCACATGAGCAGAGGCCAGAAAGTGAGGTTTACTCACTTCTGTTTGTTCGAAGACCCCTAGTTGAGAGTAACAGCTCTGGCCCCCTGGGAAAACCCACAGTGGTTCAAGCAGGGCATGGCTTTGGGTTTGATTCACAGAAGGAATATTGTCTTGTCAGACGCATCCAACTTTGGGTTTCAGAACTGTCTCAGCTGCTTACAACAGCCTCGTTGCCCATTTCTATTGTTTTAGCCAAACAGATCCATTTGGCTCCCCCAGCCTGAGCTGTGGGCTCAGCACCTCTGGGCTCTTGATGGGAATCAGTAGATCACCCTGAGAGTATCATGAATACTATTGCATAGGCTAGAGCCCCATCTACAAGATGGCTCTATTGCCCTTGAGTGGTCAGTTTTCCCTGCCTGGTGTGGGCAAAGTTTGAGATTAACTTCAAATTAATCTCAAAACCAAGACATGGGTATGTCCATAATGTGCTCTATCACTCTGTTTAGAGCCCAATTACTCTATAATTCCTTCTGAAGTTTACCTTCTCTGCCCAGCCAGGGCATTAAGAATTTACATTTAGTGTTATGCCCCATTCAGGGATTCAGAAGAATGTTTCATATGCTTTGGTGGTGAACCAAAGTGTTTCCGGTCAAAAAGCAGAGGATTTCTTGATGGTTAGTTGACCCTATTGCACTAGTACACTCCTCCCTGGACCTTCAAAGCCCAATAGGAGTAAGAGACCGTTCCACTGTCCAAAGAAGACATCTCTGCGGTGGCCAGCTGTGCATTGCTGTCCACTTTTGCCAGGTTCCATAACTTGGATGTTCTGGCCTTGCAGGCTTGTTTCTATCTGCTTAAAAGGGCACATGCCTGTTTTAGGTGATCTAATTCTTCAGGGAGTATGCTTTTGGCGTTATTAATATGTCTGAGGTAGTAAAAAAAAAAAAATAAACTCCATAAATTCAGTCCTCTTGCCTCCTGCAGGGCTCACCCTATGTATAATTAGCCCCTCTGAGCTTTTATTGCTCAAGGCCTGTTCATGTCAGTTGTTCCTCTTCATGGCACAACGGGATTGCATTGGTTCCCCATAGAGTCTAGTGACGAGGGAAGTATTTAAAGGGAATGTATTTGGTTCTCTGAGATACAGGAACAAGTACTGCACTCCTTGCTGTGCAATGATGCTGCACGACTCTGTGTCTTCACTTCAGTTGAATTTACCTGAGATCCTATCCTATGGTCAAGCAGTCGGTTGTATAGCCAGATAGCCCCTCCCATTCTGACAGGCTTCATCGTCATAGCTGCTGACAGCAAGAAGTTATATGTTTTATTTTTTATGTTGAATTTTTTTTTGTGCTTTTACCAGAAGGAAGCACTCGATCCTCTGTATGAGGACAATTTAATTGTGCACGAGCGCCACCTTATAACAGTGGACACAAGCGCTGGTGATAACACATTCCAGCGATAGATCACCTGCTATTTAACACAGACCAACCAATTTATTATCGAATTGAAATGTTTCTTTCTTTTAAGCACATTTAAGCACAATGTTTTGTTTTTATTGTGAGTGTAGACCTAAATTAGTTTAATATAAAATTTGATCGATTTAAATAACAATAACTATAGGTTGTTTTTGTTTTGGTGAATGTCTATTTCTGAGATCATTCAAGATTTAACCCTTTCTAAAGTTGTCCAAAAGATATAGAGTATCCTGCTTGCTATATAATTTACACATGACATAAATTACTTAACCAAATAAATTACGTAAAAAATCTATACAGTATCTATGCAGCTATACAGTATCTAAATACTCCATCATGTGTTGCTATTCATTATAAGCATAACGGAATTAGGGCTGTTTTTCTAATGTAGTGGTTTGTGTACCGTTTCAGAGTCATTAAAAGTTAATTACATTCTTTAATGATTATAAATCGTTTATGATTTTGCATTAATTTAAAGCAAAACTGGGCATTACACAAACTTCAGTTTTTCTAAGGACATTGATTTATCTTTCAAAGCAATATTTATCAGAATTGGATCCTCTGTGTAGTCAATCAATATAATTGCAAATTAACTCATGGTACATATCCCCACCCATGTTTCAAAAATCTCTCTCCTCTTCTGTGCAGTTATGATGGGTGCGTTTGTGCCATGCTGTTTGGACCTGAGTCTGGCTCATCAGTATGGAGAATGCATGTGTCTGCCTCTGCTGCCTGGCTCCACTTTCGCCATGAGGGTGGGCATTCGAGAGCGCTTTAAAATCAGGGTAAGGATTTAGCAGGAATTGGAGAAAAAAAAAAGTGCTTCAGTGCTGGATATTTGCAAGTGTCTTTTTGGAATTTTCAGTTCCCTTCGAAAATGTTACAGGAAAAAAGTGGTAGTTTACTGCTGCCAAAATGTGCAGGATTCTAAAATTGATTTGACCTGTTTAGTGTGTGCATTTAATGGGGTTTTATTTATATATTTATAATTACTTTTGCATATAGAGTGAGGTCAATAAGTATTTGATCACCCTGTGATTTTGCAAGTTCCCTTACTTAGAAATCATGAAGGGGCCTACAATTTTCAGCATAGGTGCATACGGAATACAGAAATCACATTGTATGATTTTTTTAACAATTTATTTGGGAATTACTGTGTCAAATAAGTATTTGATCACTTGAGTCA
>JAUMHQ010000315.1:3922371-3934828 GCA_032361165.1 Enteromius paludinosus | reverse complement strand
ATTCTATTCTATTCTATTCTATTCTATTCTATTCTATTCTATTCTATTCTATTCTATTCTGTTTTCTTCTGTTCTGTTCTATTCCACATTCCTGTTGTCTCTGCTTTCACCTTGAGGCTGCCTTAAAAAACATTGGCCACTCTATGTTACTATGTTACGCTGAGAGCTCCAGCGACGACAGTTTGCTTCAGTTGTAATTGCCTAACCTGGCACACTGTACTAATCTGAATGTCATTAAGCAGATTCCCCGTGTCTTTATTTTTATCTCAGGAAACACATGAGGCAGAAGTAAATCTGCTTGTTTAGGAGAAGAATTGCCTGATGGCCAGCCAAATGGAAGGGCTGTTGGGCCACATTCCCATAATGGACTAACAAGGTATTGAGGGGAGTAACCAAACTGCTATATGTAAATGCTTGGTTGCTCAAGCATTGTGATCTCACAGTCACAAACTTGTGGCAGACTAGGATTCGTTTTGACGAAGTCTAACGTTGGCAGCTGACCTGCCATTATCTATTCAGTCACAGCCAGCTCGCTGCAGGTGCAGTGGTGCTACAAGGCTGGAGCATTAAAGTGTTGTGAATGCTACAGAAAAACCAGGGCAAAGAAAGACAGTTCAGATGTTGAAGACCATTGTGTAAACTCAATTTTTTTTTTTACCAAAACTATTAGACTGCTCGGCTAACACAAAAGCTGCAGGTTTTATTCTGAGCAGGGGTGAGCTAAGGGCAAAAAAAATAATAAAAATGCTATGATCTCTCTTCAAGAGGATTTCCTCAAGTTAATGAATTGTGAGTAGAGAGGAAAAGACTTGCAGGCAATTTCATCTCCTAATAAAATATACACATAACAGTCAGGCACTTGAAATAAAAAATTATAATTAAATTATAATTATGGTCTGCACTCACAAAAATGTTTTTGTTAATAATTTATCAAGGTCGGAGATCTGTAATTACTTTAAAGATTTTTTTTTTTTTTCTGTTATACAACTCTTATTTATTTATTATTAAACTGATAAAATATTAAACCTTGACATTTTTAAAATATCAGATGAGACATCTTGTATTGCTTGAATATTAAAAAAATTATAAAATGAATAATAATAATAACTTTATACATTAAACACATCCAGTCCTCTGTGATTACTAGTGTAATATCATAGTGTACCATCTCAGTTTACTCTGACAGAGTCATGAATATTTTGTATCTCTTGAAGCTGATTTGCCTTCTTCATCACTCCAGGCAGGGCAGTGAGTTAAGATCCGCCTCTGGTTTGTTGTGATGGCGTGAGAGCACTAATGCCACCTTCAAACAAATCACCTGTGATGTGTAATGCATCAGCCTTTAGAACAGAATGATACTGTCACTCCGATTTCTAGCAGAATTCCCCAATGTTTGAGCTGAACATACATTTCTGAATTATGAGAAAGCACACTGTGTATTATATATTGAAAATTTCCACAAAATATGTAACAATAATAATTTTATCGATTGATTCCACCATCAGAGCATTACAATGATGTTTTCAAATCTGCCTGAAAGAGAATGTGTTTCTATACTGTCCTAATGCATGCTGAGGAGGTGAGTTTGAGGTGGCCGAAGACTCTTCAAGGATAACAGCTGGAGAGTTGCAGAGATAAGTTGAGTCTTGGGGTCAGGGAGCCTTAAAACAAACCAAACAGTCCCTACATCACATAAAATGCTCCATGTTCATCTAGAAACAAACCACCTCACCAGTTGTCTATTAAAGTCATTTCTGCCACTGAAAAAAAAAAAAGGTTATTGTGTAACTTTTTTCTCAGAATTGCGAGATATAACAATTATTCAGTTTTGGAAACGGGCTTTCATAGTTGTCAGATATGTCTGGAACTTCAAATGGGACTGGCTTGTAGGGTCGGATGAAAAAAAAAACAAAAAAAAAAAACAGCTTTTTGGCAGCAATTCCACCAGATGGGTTTAGTACAAACATGGATTAAAAAATACCCCATGTTCTGGACTTCTTGTTCAGATTCATGGCATTTTGAATGCTCTCAAATACCAACAGATAAAAGAATCTCCTAGATAAAACTGACTTCCTCTGTTAGAAATCCTATAATGGCATGTGGTTGGATTTTCCTTCGGGACAATAATCCAAAACAAACAAGCAAATCAGCACAAAAATGTGTCACTGAGCACAAAATGAAGCTTTTGCCATGGCCGTCCCAGTCCTCTGAACCCTGTAGAAAATGAGTGAGGTGACATGGAGCTGTGAATCTGAGGATTTCTGGAGAGATTGTGGATAATGGAATGGTGTTTTATCAGGTGTTCTCCAAACTCTTTCAGGCATTATAGGAGAGGACTCAGACCTGCTCTCTTGGGAAAGGATATTGCAGTAACTGAGTGCCAATAATTGTGGTCAATATGAACTAGAGAAAGCATTTATTTCACAATGAGATTTATATTCAATGTCGAGTTTTTAAATGAAAGCATTTCTTTGCAGATGTTACTTGGTTTGCTACTGTGTATCTGAGTGTAATGACATTCTGCATTTTTTTTAGCATGATTTAAATGTTCAGATAAATGTGGCCACTGTAGTTTTCATTAACTGATTCCAGATAAATAAATTGCTGAGAGCTCACGCACACTTTAAATTCATTATAAACAAACACTGCATGACACTCCGTCAATACCAGACACCAGCCTGCATCCAAAATAATTAACTCTTTTCCTGAGATGAAAGGTTATGCCATCTCATATTTTTGCCCAGCGGCATGCACTTTTATGACCATCTGGGAAAATAAGGAACTGATGACATATCATCAGAGGCATCATTAAGACAACATCTAAAGCACTCAGAAAAATGATATCCCAATGGAGGTACCCCGCAGAAAAATACAGTCTCTAGTGACAGCTGAAAATAATCACGCATGCAGATTAATAATCATTTAGTACAGCCTAGTTGGAGACTTGACACCTTCAATGAGTCTTTTACTGAGAGGCACACAAAACAATTTCTCACATGAATGATTTCATAGTAATAGCAGATATGAATATAGGGAGGAAAAAGAGGCAAACCATCTTATCAGTTGGTTAGAATGCAATAACAGTCAACTAGGTGGATAATTGCAAGATGGATGTTAGAATGCACAAGGGTTAATGTCAGCCATTTGTTAGATACTGTCTCAGGAAAATGGCTCCCTGCTGGCTGATCTCAGGGATATCTGCTGTTTTACACACTGCAAGCTGCCCAGAACGGAATAGAAAAGATGCTAATAACATTTAACTGCTAAAAACAAAGCCGTCAACTGTGTGTAAGAATGTGTCTAATCTGTTGTAAACTAATTTAAATTCTGTATTGTATAATCATAACTTTGTTGATTGTTTTAGCCTGTGAGTTGTAATGTGAGTTTTGTTCTTTTCACAGTACATGTTAAGCGATTTCCGTACTATAAATACATGAATAAATAGATCAGTCAATCAATCAATCATCACACACATCATCAATAATAAAAACACACACACACACTTAATAACTGATTGCTTAATGGCAACCAACTTTTTATTGTCTTTTAAAAACTTTACATACCTTTATTTATTTATATATATAATACTGAGTGTAATTAACAATTTAATGATTTAATAAAACAAAACAAAAACAAAACAGTTACATTGTAGAAACTTGAAATTTAAACCTAAAAGTAGTTATATATGTGTCACATAACGAAGCAGTGAAGCGTGCGAGTTCTTGTGCTAACAGGGTTTATTCAGGCTTGTAGTCAAAACACAGACAAAGTCATAAACACCGGCTGGCAGGAACAACGTAGGCTGAGACAGGAGAGTAAACGTAGATCCAAAGCAATGGTCAAATACTGTGATATCAGAGTCCGGGGGAGTAGGCAAGGCGAAGGTCCGTAGGGAAGCAAAAGTCGGCAAGAAGGAATCCAGAATACAAGACAACGAAACACGAAAGAATAACAGGAACATGGAGACGATGTAATGAACTGTGAAGAGACAAACACACAGACTGGTATTTATACAGGTTGAACTGATTGAACCAAACTAGCAACAGCCTTGGGGGAGTCAGGGTATGAAAACAGACACAAAACGCATAGAGTACATAGACAGCTGGAGTGCCAAACATAGTCTTTAGCTGGCAGCTCCAGCTGGGCATGACAATATGGTCCCACTTTATATGAAGTCTCCCTAATACTTGTGTACTTCCATAGTAACTAGATGTGTATGTAGCATGTAACCACAGTGTAAGTACACACCGGTACATAGTATCTACAGCTGTAATATTTATGTAACTTCACACATGTAACAACCCTCAGACTGTGTAAGTAATGTGTAAGTACAAATGTGTAACAGGACATTGGGAACAACACTTTTTGGTAATGAAAGTACAACTGTGTAACAGGACTAACATCACTTTTTGGTAAATAAAGTGTTACACTTTATATGAAATAGACAGTTGCTATGGATTTAGCATGTAATTACTCTGATGTTCAACAGTAGCGGGCAGTAAATTAGGCTTTACATATAAATTGTTGTTGGTGTCCAGAATGTGACACTTTATATTAAGTGGGCAGTTCTTGAGGAGTTACCATGTATATACACTGGTATTACAGAGGTGCACCAACTCCACCCACTTTACATATCCCTAACCCTACCCAACTACACCCCCTGATCACCCCCGGTTCCAGTTACTCTTGTACATACTGCTGTTACTAAATGTAGTAACATTGTAATTCCGGTTACATGGAAAAAACAACCCAGTCGCACGGCAGGTCGTGACAATAATCATAAATAAGCATAAAATCTATTGATTCGTGTCAGGGACACAAATATTTCGTTATTTTCATAACTCCAGTACGAACGTAAAACTCTGATTCCATTGGATGCGTCAATTCATGGTGGATTCACGAAAGTCGAGTAAGAATCGTTCCCGCAACACGGAAAAAAAACGTGCCACTGGGCTGGGAAAAAATTTTGTTACCAATGTCCTGTTACACATTTGTACTCACACACACCATTTTGAGGGTTGTTACATGTGTGTAGTTACATAAATATTACAGCTGTAGATACTATGTACCGGTGTGTACTTACACTGTGGTTACATACTACTGTACATACACATCTTGTTACTATGGAAGTACACAGGTATTAGGGACCCTTAATATAAAATAGGAGCATATATATATATATATATATATATATATAAGTGTGACCATAACAAAGCAAAAACAACAACAATAACAACAAAAAGAACATGATTTGTGTAACAGAAGCCTAGACAGAATGCATAGTAAAGTAAATTGAATAACTGAATCTTTTTTTTTTTTTGTGATTTAACAAGAATCAATCAGGCTCACATAAAGTATGTGCCTATTTGCATACTTCAGCACTATTCTATGTTGTTTTGTAGTATAAATAGTTCAAGTGTTAACACAAAAAAATAGAAAAAAGTGGATTATTCAGCTTTAATTAATGAATGGGAGGGGCATTCAGACTCTGGTTATGAATGTATATTAGTGCATAAGTACATAAGCTTTTAGGATGAACCAAATCACTAGAATGAATAAGATCTGTGATCTCTTCATGTCTGTCCTCATGACCCAATAACTGGCATTTAGAACAAAACAGATATTGTCTTAATTTATTATATACAGTACCTTTTCAATTTTGGTCTTTACACTGAGGGGGAAAAAATTCTGAGTGCACCCAAAACGATATTGCTCTCAACATAAGAGTAATAGAAAGGAATTTCAATTAATTACCGGTAATGCATAAGTAATACAGAGGCACACCTGTTTCTCTCCTTCAACCATCATTATTTGATGAAACTGTGAGGTCTCAATTTCCAACTCTCCTGTTGTGCACAAGATCCCCTGCTCAATAATTCATCAGGGCTATGGAAAGCAGCCCGAGTCTCTCCTCAATACTTATCTTCCACAGTTCTTCCTGTTCTTTACAAAACTTTTGGGAATTTCAGCTGCAAGGTACCATGGAGGAGCTTCAGGGGCACCCAGACAACTTGATTGAGGACAAGCCCAGGAAAGTGAGGTTTAAGCTGGCCTCATCGTACAGCGGACGAGTACTGAAGCACGTGTATGAAGATGGACAGGAGCTGGACAGTCCAGAGGAGCAGTACCCTCACAGCTTCATCCACACCAAGATGGAGATGGGACATCTGTGTGGCTTAGAAGACATGCAGGACCAGAGTTTGTACCCTCCGACAGGCCTTATCGCCCAGAGAATAAACGTCTATCGAGGAGTGACAGGATGCAACTCTGTGGTGCGTGGAGATCTTCCAGAAGGGGATAATAACGTAAGAACCCACTGTACTGAAAACTAGATTTTTCTCTTTGGACTGAACTTTGATATTTGTATTAAAAAAGTCATTAAAATATCAATATGGTACATACATTCATACAGTACTTACATGGAATAAAGTAAAATTCTTCTATGACATATATTTTCAATTCCTTTAACAATAATTATAATAATTTTAATATTTATAGTTATATTAATTAAAATAAATACATGATTAAATATAATAAAACTGCACACTGCTTATTGATATTTTTCAAAAAGGGGCAAATCTAAAGCCATGCATAAAACTAATATGTAGAAATATTCAGTTCTATAAAGTTATCAGATCATTTTATAGTGTATCTGATCATATGAACTTTTTTGTGTGCTTACAACAGCAAAATAACGAAAAGCCACAACGACACTGGCCAAACAAATAAATATAGTAATCAATATAATAAAATTACACCTCATTTCCATGTTTTGCCACAAAATTATGCTTTATTATGTATGGCAAACACATACTCTATCTCTCCAACTCTCTCTCCCTAAGAGTGTGTGCGTACACATATTAACATATGCGCTAATGTTGCTAGCACTCACTTACTTTCACAACATCAACTTGAAAACAACTTGACTTCTCACAAGCGAGGTAACAGCGGCATTGTTAGTAAGGAAAATAGTCAGAGGACTCAGAGGTAGTACACACACACACACACACACACTTAGTTATTAACTGCTTAAGTCTGCTATCAACGGCTCAAGCCTCCGTGTCTAAAATGATGTTTTAGAAAATGAACTGCAGATGCATTGGATGAGATGCGGAAGAAAAATTCTAACTCAAAATAGCATTTTAAGTAAAAAAAAAAGATCTTGAAATATATAATCTGATCAATGTCTTGAGGTGCAGCAACCATAAGCAGAATAACTGACTCCAGACCGTTGAAAAAAAATGGTGCATTATACTATAATAATGACCCATTGTCAATTATTTCTTACATAACTAACACTATCAGTAAATTCCTAATTAGCTGCTGGTTAGTCCGGTAGTTGTTAAGTTTAGGTATGGGGTTGGATTAATGATGTAGAATAATATCATGTAGAATCATGTAGAATCAGGCTAATGCTAATGCATGCTAATAAGCAGCTAGTTTAAAAATAAAATGTTACCGAAGTATGGAATTACTTAATAGTTTTTCATTTTTACTTGAAAATTACAGCACATGACATTTTTATTAAATTAATTAAAATAATATTAAAATAATAATAATTTCCAACCAACATGAGTTAAAGAGCCTTGTTTTCAATAGATTTGTCTATTTCTTTACCATTGAAAATATAATTTTTAATTGAACCCTTAACCATTGTACGTAACTAGCCACAACCCACAAGCTTAGTATTACATTTGTGTAAGCCAACTTTGTTCCCATTACAGATATAAAAAAAAAAAAAAAAAAAAAAAAACTTATTGCGGAGCGCTGCAGTTGCTGCTTCTCAAATTCTTGCCTGGGAAACATATAATACAATAATTCCATAAACATACACTCAAGGTGGAATGTGAGCCATATCTGGATATATGAATATTATATGGTTTGGGGCTCTTTTGACTTGAGTCAGCAATCATGTAGCAACCGCCAAGAACACACTAGCAACCATCAAGACCAGTGTAACAAACCACTATCAAAGACTTCAGATAAACCATGAAGGTCCACCTCTATTACAAAAGAATGGAAGAAAGTGCAGTGTACAATATAAGAGAATAGTCTTCTCAGTGTGAAGAGCCAATCGCTAATTGGTAAAGTCACTGTAGCTACCTTCAGTGTTGGGCAAAGTTACATTTAGAAGTAATGCATTACAATAATGTGTTACTCCCTGAAAAAGTAACTAATTACGTTAATTACTTTTTATGGAAAGTAATGCATTACGTAACCTTTGCGTTATTTTCATGTTACTTTTTAAATATGGGCAGAGCTTGAGTGTTTGATTTTAAAGTAACAAGTTCTATTTATAGCAAAAATAGAAGAAGAAAAAGTAAATTAACATAGGAAGTTCAATACTCTTCAGCAATAAAAAAAACAATGAAGGACAATAGTTAGGCTTTGAAGACGTTTTTGCATGTGTATGGCTGAACTGGATCATCAAAGGTCAGCAGCAGACGCAGCAGCAGAAGACATTGGTTAATAAAATGGGAATGGATACATTTGTGTAAATTAATTTTTGCAGGTTTGCGTCATATTCTGAGTTTATTTGAATTCATTTTGATGAATACTAAATCAGTTTTTTGAGAGTGGGATGAATTAATGCACATTCACATTTAGTCTAGAACTGCACTGTATTCACACACCACAACCCAATTCTCTGTATTTCTGATTTCTCACAACAAGGGTCAGGAGATTTGCCAGTCAATAAATAAGAAAACAAAGTAACTCGCATTACTTGCAATGCGTTACCCCCAACACTGGCTACCTTTACGTTTGATTTCAAATATATTGGCAAACAGGTTTGGAAAATGTGATGTTTCCCCACTGAAATGACTTGCCTTAAAGGGACTTTGGTAACACTTTATATTAACTACACACTATGAATCATTAGTTAAGCATTAGTAAATAGTCAGTTCATCCTTTATAAAGCATTGTTTCAACATTAATAGTCATTAGTAAGCAGTTTATAAATACAGCTATAAATGCCTTGTTGTTGATTTATAAGCATATCTAAATGTGCAAAGGAGATTTAAATAGTCAGTTATCTTCCTAACAGAACCAATAAACAAACACAACAGAACTATTAATATCAAGATGCAATAAAATATAAAACTGTACAACTGTACACTTTTCTTTTTTCTATAAAACTGAAGGTTTTTATTTCATTTATCAAGTGTAGAGTTGTACGATTACATTTTTTAAATCTTGAAAATATATGTCTGTGTTCTGTATCCCTCTGTGTTGTGTTTGTTTAACGCTGCTGTTTAGAATATAAATCTGCTTTATAAATGCTTTACAAGCTATAAATAGAAAATATAAATCTCACAAAAACAGATGTCCGGCAACTACTAAATGCTTTATAACTAACTGACTTAATCATGAGCACAGCAGGAACATGTGTTAATAAAGCATTTATTAACACTCTGAACAACTATTTCATGTGTCTAAATAATAAGATTTATTAATGTAATTTTTTTTTACAATTACATTTTCTTTCTAAAGAGTCTTATGAAACACTGACAACTCCAAAAGAACTGGTTTGTAAATAATGTAATAATTAAAAAATTGATAAACTGATCATTAATAAAGTATGGAAATACATTTATCAAACATTATATATATGCTCAAGAACAAGGCATTTATAGATGCACTTGTAAACTGTTTACTAATGCATAATAATGTTGGAACAATGGTTTATAAATGATGAAATAAATGCTTACTAATGCTTAACTAATCATTAATAGTATGTAGTTATTATAAAGTGTTACCGGGACGGGTAAACCAATCAGGACCTTAAAAAAATAATTGATTCTGATTCAGAGTAGCTGCTGCTGTTATCATGGTACTTTGTAAATGTTTCATTAAATTTGATAATGCTTTGCAGTGTCAAACATCATTCCAGCCCACGTAAGTATTATATCTATTACCCAACCACCCCAAATGCACTCTTTATGAGCGCGATGAAATGGAAATTGCCCCTTTCACAATAATCATCATTTCATTCCCGTGGGACATTTTGTAAATCTTGCAACAGTGACTAAGGTGGGCGAAGTGTATAAAACAGTCATTTGTTGTAGGCGAAACACAATGTGTATTTTGTAAGGATTCCTTATTGTCCTCCTCATTAGGTTTCATTCTGGTATTGAAAAGTAAAACATCTCTTGCCAGATTTTCTCTTGTTTTGTCTTAATCCACAGTCACAGTGATATTTATGAAGTCTCAGTTTGTATGCCACACTGTTACTAATTCATAGTTCCTGGATCTAATAATAGACCCACACTCCAACACAGCTTCTAAACATAGGCATGCAATTATATCTCATCCGCATAGAAATTCTCAGCTTTCCTTTCCATTGTGAACTGTGCTGTGTTTCTGTGTCTAAAATCTGAAGAAGAAGAAAAGAACATCACTCTAATATACTGACTGAACAAACATAGTCAAACAAGGTGGATCTTTAAATAAGATTGAAGGCTAATTTGCTTCTTTGTGTTGTATTAAGCTTACATTTACATTAGAATGTCACCAGTGACATGCTGTTGAAATACTGTCAAAGATCCTCCGTTTTGCATATCAGCATGTCAAGAAAAAAAAACAAAAAAACCTGACAGAATATTTAACACATTTTTCATCATCAGATCCCAGACATTTAATCTAATCAAATCTATCAATGTCTCAGAATTGTAAAAGCTAGTCATGGTACAGTGGGTAACGCACAGGCCCATGACGCATAAAGGGCATTTGGCTCATGGGGATGTAGGTTTCAGTCTGGCCTGCGTCATGTCCTAATCCTGTTTCTCATCTCTTGCCCCAGTGGTTTCCTTTTTCTCTTGACTTGTCCTGTCCTCAAAAGACATACAGTAAAATATAACCTAAGTAAGTACGGTTAACATTTTACATATTACAAGACATTACAATGTTACTTAACTTTATGTAATACAAATATGGGTCACACTTCATATTACATGGCTTTAACTACTATGTACTTACATACATATGCACTTATTATGATCATATTGTATTGCAAACCACCATTGCTGCTATTGAGGTGGGATACAGGTAAGGTTAGTGACAGGTTTGATGATATGAGTAGGTTTAAGGGTGGGTTAAGGTGTGAGGGATGGGTCGGGAGGTGCGTAGGCAGGATTTTTCAAATACCGAGGTCATTTTTTCAAATCCCCCCACCCAATTCCCCACACAAATAAATAAAAAAAAAGGCATAGTTTTGTGTGTTTCTTGAGATTCTAATGACAAATGAAACTTAGCACTTGACACACAGGCTCACCTCTCCTACTCTTTCCCTGCCCTTCTGTTGTTGGCTTTATTTAGTTTTAAAACTTCTTCATGTCTGCATTTCACTCAGGACCAAACTACGATGTATTAGCTTCCGTGAAAAAACATACAATCAGTCTGCCGGCTTTCCTGACTCTCTGAATCTGTAGCGTAACGTGACATCAAGTGCCGCTGCCTGCAATGACAGATAGAGGCGGAGATTTCACTTGAGATTAGATGGGGAGTGTGAATTTAATTGGGAGGAAATTCAGACGACATATGGATTCGGATACGGACCAGGTTCTGTGTTTGGCATTGATCATCATTTCTGGATTTCTGCTTTGACTAATTAAAAAATTTCCAGAAAAAGGACATGACCTCAGTGTCCTCAATGGTAGATATGGCACTGTGGGTCGGTAGTGTAATTATAATGTAATTGCAGAAATTAATTACATATCTATTTAAATATAGGTACAGGTAAAGGTAGGTAAGTACAATATAACAATGTAAACATAAAAAGTATGTAGAATGTAGTAATGTAGAAACATGTGTGTACACAATAAATGCAATGCACCAAATGATTCATTTAAATGTAAGCACATAGTTAAGGCAACCTAATATATATATGGGACTCAATAGTGTAATTGTGCTGCCACAATATCATATTTTGCATATTTTTATCAATTATATAATTGATAAAAAAATAAACAAGTAAATAAATAACAAATCAGTGGTCCCACTTTATATTAAGTGTCCCTAATACCTGTGTACTTACATAGTAACTAGATGTGTATGTAGGATGTAACCACAGTGTAAGTACACAACGGTGCAATATTTCTTTAACTACACACATGTAACAACCCTTAGAATGGTATAATGTGTAAGTACAAATGTGTAACAGGACATTGGTAACAACACTTTTTGCTAATGAAAGTACAAATGTATAACAGGACTAACAGCACTTTTTGGTAAATAAAGTGTTACACTTTATAAACACATAGACATAAATTGTGGTTGGTGTCGAGAATGTTACACTTTATGTTAAGTGGGCAGCTCCTGAGGAGTTACCATGTACACTGGTATTACAGAGGTGCACCAACTACATCCCCTGATCATCCTCATTCCAGTTACTCTTATACATACTGCTGTTACAAAATGTAGCTATGTAATTCCTGTTACATGACTACTTAGTGAAGTG
>JAUMHQ010000315.1:3872756-3888097 GCA_032361165.1 Enteromius paludinosus | reverse complement strand
TTACTATTCAGACGTGAGTTTTGAGCAGTGAAGGGTAGTGCTTGTTGTTTGTTGTTTCTCCGATCACGAATGCAGACGTGTTGTTATGTTAACGAGAAAAAGACAGAATGAAGTCATGATGATCAGTAACTATGTCTCCACTGGATCAACAAATGCCTGGTTTGTAATGTGTTTTGGTGTCATAGTGCCGGGATGCAGCATCACGTTATGGTAAGGGGTGTAATCTTTCCATCAGACACTTGAGGTATTCAGCCAATCACAGTGCACTTGATAGCTGGCCAATCAGAGCTTAGCTTGCTGTCTTTAAAATATGCGCTTTGCATAAATCAATCCATTCAGGAGGCGGGGCTTAGAGAAACAATAATGTACAGTGTGTGAAAAACATTGTTTTGTTTTTTTGTGCCTTAGATCGCATAACAAATTGCAGTACACTAAATCCACGAAATAATGTTCTTCTTAGCAACATCATATGACCCCTTTAATTTGGTCCGTTTTGTTGAGAATGGTTTTATTTAACTTCAGGTTTATTTTAGGTTTGAATAAATGTTGCTTTGTTGTTTATAACCATATAGAGATTAGACGCGTTTTGCATTTATCATGAGTAATGTTGTGTTTTATATACGAAGTTGGAAAATACTCAAAATAGATTTCAAAGCACTTTCAATTTTAAGTGTTTTCTCGATAATACTAAAATAGACATTACATTATTATTATATAATATTATTTGAAATCAAATTGTATTGTGATGCATGTGAATTAATTATCTTTTCTTGTATGGGTCCATATAGAAATTATAGACTTTAGTGCTGTCAGGCGATTAATCACATTCGAAATAAAGGTTTGAGCTGTCAGTGTGCTGTGTATATTTATTATTTATATAAATACACATGCATTTATATATATATATATATATATATTTCAGATAAATGTTGTTTATATATTACATGTGTTTTTTTTACAATATATATTAATCTAATTCTAGACAATATATGCTGTAGGTGACTGTATTTATATAAACATAATAAATATACACAGCACGCTGACATATATTATGTAAACAAAGACTTTTCATTTCATCCATTGGTTAATACCCCAAAAAAACTATATTAATATATTAATCACAATTCATAAAATCCAAAATAAAAAATGTTTTGTTTACGCAATGTATGTGTTTGTACTGTCTATTTATGTAAATATAAACAACACATAGGGGTTTATATATTTATGTGACATAAATTATAAAAATATATACCTAAAATAACTTTTGATATGCATCATTATACCGGGATAAGATTTTATTTGAGACTCTTCCTCTTGCATGCGTCTCTGGGGTTTTCCCACAGGTTTGTAAAGCGAATATTTCTGTGTATTAGCGTATGCGAGTCATAAGTTTCCTATTGCTGAAGTGTAATCCGTGCCCTTTCCTCTTAAAGTGAAACCCAAACGGAGGATGGCTATCGAATGGTGCTGAGCCTCAGGCTGTCTGCGGTCTCCGAGGAGGATTTCTATGTAAACTTCACCTGTATAGTGTCCAGCGCCAAAGGATGTCTGAGCAGTAATATCACACTCATCCCTTCAGGTGTGTTACAGCAATAAATACTACTTCACCACACAAATCCTTCTGTTTGCCTGTAAAAGTGCCCCTATTATGGATTTTTGAAAATGATCTTTCATAAGACATCTTCAAGTGAATGAAAACATCCTGCAAAGTTTTAAATGGGTAAAGCTGTTCTCTCTCAAAAGAAATAGTCGACTCTGAATCCCTGAAACAACTCATTTTTAAAACGAATCCCAAGTCTTAAAAATGAAAATGCAGATTCTGCTTTAAAGCTCTAAAATATGTTTCCCCGCTAATGGTTTTGCAAAGCTGCTTTTATTATGAAATGGAAATAAATTTGACCAATCTTATCAGATTAAAGGTAAAAATAAATGCATATTATTAGACAACGAAAAACCTTGCATGCATGTCAGCCTGTTTCCGGGGGACTCCCAAAATCAAAATATGAACCATTCATAACGCATATAGGGGCGCTTTATATTTGTGTCATTTTATTAGTTGAAAATGCCACTCATATCTGCACATCAAATATATTTTGTGGCAGAGCGTTTCACTTTCAGTGTCGACAGCAAGTGAGTAGTTGTTGGAAACTTGTCCGCTGGTTAAGAGAGCAGTGGGTGTTTGTAACGTAGAGCTGCTGAGATTTTTCCTGCCTGTGCAACAAATAAATCTGTTTGTTTTTTTATCGGTAACGCTTTACAACAAGGTAAAAACGACATAAACATCAACTAAGAACTTTTTAATCTTAATGTTAATTTCAGCATCTGCCACATTATTAAAATCACAGGTTGTGTCTTTGTAGTTGATTCACTGAACATGAACTAATAATGAATGATTGTATCTTTAACAAAGATTAATGAATAATACATGTCTTACTGTAAAGTGTTACCATTTTATTAGATTTTTAAAATTAGAAATAATAAATGATTATACGTTATTTTATGTTGATGATGTGGTTTGGAGACTTCATATTTTATTAATTTATTTAATTGCATCAATTTTGTCATAAAATAATATTATTTAAAATTAAGCTTCAACTTGAATCAAACTGAAGTGTTTTTTTTTTCAGAAGATTTTATGCCATTTAAAATTAAATCCAGGTTCGTTGACCTCAATTTGAACATTGTATGACTACAAATATTTTTTGTTATTCCTAAATGGATATTATATCATTTAATAGTTTATTTGAAGCTACTAATGTTAATGGTATTTTAACTATTAACATTTTTTTATTAATTTAGTTTTTTAAATATTTAAATTGATTTACAAATGTATTTACTTTTATTTATTAAGATTTTTATGTATTTAGTTGATGGCATCATTTTCATGACAGATTTGTCTAATTTAATTCCCAGCATTCTGTGTTTGCAGAGCAGCATGTTTTAAAGCTGAAATGCATTTCTGTATGTATTTTAAAGTTGTTGGAAGCCTGTCCCTGGTTAAGCGAGCAGTGGGTTTTTCATGCAGTCAGTGCTACTGAGAATTTCCTGCAAACAAAACAAGAGGCAAATCTGAATCCTCTTTATTTTATTTTTCCGTGCAGCATTTATTAGGTTGTCTGACGCTATATGCGTTAAGTATCAGTTAAATCTAAATAATTAATTTAAATAAAATTAAAATTTATGCTGATCTACATAATTATCTACATATTTATTGATTTACTTAACTGCATCAATTTGGAATAATAAAAAAAAAATGACGATGCTAATATTTAAGGCTTTTTTTATTCAGCAGAATATTCTGATTGTTTTTTGTTTTATTAGCATCCTTAATTTAAATGAGTTTATTATGTTAGTTCATATAAAAGTTACATTTATGTATGTAGTTTTATTATTTGAATTAGGGAAAATAACATATTGAAAGGCTCTTTCTCCATTTTATTAACTATACGTTTACTTTTATTTATTAACAGATTAAAGGTTTTATTAAACATTGTTTTATAAAAGATTAGTTTTAATGAATTCCCTGCATACACAAAATTATACTACTTTTTTAAGGTAAGTGGTTGCACCCAATTTATTCTAAATAATGTTGTTAACTAAATGTAGCTAAAATAAATTGATTGCAACTACTTCTCTTAAGGAAGGAAATAAATTGAAAGAATCACATGTCCATGTGCTGTTTTTACACAATGACATATATTGCCTGTAAGTGCATCTAACGACTGGAAAGCAGGAAATAATTTTTTTTAAGAAGCAAACATTATTTTTGTTTGTCCTGTCCCTTCTTCACCAGATCCAAACCTCTTCTTGCCTCTTGGTCTTCTCCTGGGCTCTGTGGCATTGCTCTTCATGATGGGTGTGCTTCTGTGCACCATATTTAAGGTGGAGTTGGCCTTGTGGGTCAGGACTGTGTTTCCATTCTTCTACAAAACCACAGGTACTCAATAAACAGGAAATACCCTATCGCACTCTAGCAGCAATGAGCAGTTACTGGGAAATTACACCATTTGCGTGAACTAGAATTAACACCTTTCAGTGTCATCAACATGCTGAAAAATACAAAATAGCAGTTGCACGGAATGTATTTCTTCTGCATGTTCTGTGTTTTCTAGACGGTGACGGTAAGCAGTACGATGCATACATCGCCTACCCCAGGGTCCTCGAGGGCTCAAGTGAAAGGGCGGAGGTTTTTGCGATGAGCACTTTGCCGCAGGTTTTGGAGGGCCAGTACGGTTATAAACTGTTCATCCTGGGCCGGGACGGCCTGCCTGGGGAAGGTAACACATATGCATGTCATATGTGGTCATGGCCAAAAATACCGGCACCCTTAAAATACTGTCACAAAATGCAACCCTTTTTCAGAAAACAAATGTGTTGGTACTCATGTTTGTTTGTTTGCATTGAAACCGTACACTACAATATACTTCTGATATAACTTCTGATATAAAGCACCCCCTTTCAAAAACATAACTCAAATCAATTATTAAAATAATTATTCTGTGTGGAATTTTAGCAGGTTCTTCTTCTGTTGTGTGTGGTGTTTCAGTGCAAACAATAAGCAGATGAATAACAAAGCATTTGCAATTGGAACAATTTTCTGAAAAGTTGACAGAATTGCAGGGGTGCCAATATTTTTGGCCGTGACTGTATGTGACCCTTGACCACAAAACCAGTGTCTGGGTCAAAGCGATACATTTTTTCTGCCATGCCAAAAATCATTAGTATTTTACAGGGGTGGCTGATTGTGATTTTTATGTTAGTTAGTGTGCAATTTTGTGTGTGATGTCACAATAAAGATTTGTTTAAACTGGACGAATCGCCCATCACTAAAGTTTGGTTTAGAAAACAGGAAGAGAAAAATAGGTGTGCACATGAATCTCTATTTATAATATCCGTTTGTTTCGATCTGAATCAAATTGATGTGCAATATAGAGGATGTCACTGTTTACAATACAACCAGAGCACATGTGCTGAGCTGAGAGGGGCGGGACGTTTAGACGCGGACTAGAGGTGGTTCAGCCAATCACAACACTGATTTCTGAGGGAGGGGCTTCTTAAAAACAGGAAATGATCAGCGTGTTTTTTAGAGAAGGGATTGAAGATAAATTATGTGTAAAAGCACCCCTTTAAGTAAATATTTTGTATGTACTTTCTACCGTAACTATCCTTTGTACTGAATAGTAATGGTATATGCATTGCTAAGAGCTTTTCTCAATATTTCGATATTTTTTTTTTATTTTTTTTTTATTTTTTATTTTTTTTCACCCTCAGATTCCAGTTTTGTCAAATACTGTCCAATTCTAACAAACTATACATCAATGGAAATCTCATTTGGCTTTAGCTTTCACATGGTGCATGCATCTCAGTTTCTAAAAAATGACCCTTATGACTGGTCTTGTGGTCCATGCTCACATATTTGTTAGCTTCCATCTTCAGAGTTTGACTTGACTCATGTCCCGGTGTTTTCCAGCGGTGGTGGATGTGGTGCAGGATGCTCTGAGCCGCTGTCGCAGACTGCTTCTGCTCTACACGGCATCGTCTCTCTGCAGCCCCGAGGCGCAGGAGTGGGCCGAGCAGCAGACAGGTCTGTATCAAGCGCTGGTGGAAAACTCCATGAGCGTGGTGCTGCTGGAGCTGGAAGAGATCCGCAAGCCGGTGCTCCTGCCTCACTCCGTGCGCCTCCTCAAGGACAAACAGGGAGCTTTGCAGGCCTGGAAGAGAAGGAAGAGGTGGGCCTTCTGGGACAGGAAGTCAGAGGAGCGTGTGACCTCTCTGGACCCCTCGGCACGCTTCTGGAGGGAGGTGCGCTACCATATGCCTGTCAGAGGAAAAGCTAAACAAAGAAACTGGTTTAGTTTCTAAATGAACACTAAATGTAAGCGAGTACTCAGGAACAGTTTGTGAAGTTTCCAGATGAATCATAACAGTGCAGTTTTTCCTTTCGCTTTTTTTTTTATGTTGTTAAAACTAGACATGACGAAAAAAGAAAGTAATTAATACCCAAGGGTACATTAAATTGATCAAAAATGACAGTAAAGACATTTATAATGTGACAAAAGATCTCTATTTTAAATAAATGCTGTTCTACTCATCAAAAAATCCCCCAAAAATAGAAATGCCTACAAAAAATATGAAGCAGCTCAACTTTTTTTGACACTGATAATATAAAAAAAAGCAGTATATTCATTCATATTCAAATTCAGCTGTGCATCACAGAAATAAATTACATTTCAGAATATATATGCATAGAAAACGGCTATTTTTAATTGTAATATTTCAAATTTACAGTTTTTTGGGTATTTTTCAACGTATCAAATAAATGCAGCCTTCAAAAAAAAAAAATTCATTAAATTAAAAAAAAAAAAAAAAAAAAATTATATATATATATATATATATATATATATATATGTATAGAGAGAGAGAGAGTTGTTTTGTTGGTTTTTACCTCTGGAACTCAACTGTTTATCTGATTGCAACCTCCAAACATCAACCACAGAACTCTTGAGGCCCCAGAAAAAGTTAGTGGCATGAACATGAAAGCCCAGATGTGGTTAATGATGTTTTCCAGTTTACACGAGAATCAGATAAAAAAACAAATGCATATCAACAATTCTATGAATGGAAAAAAAGCAGATGTAATTAATATATGAAATGTAATAAAAGGAGATTTTATTATATGCATACTATGCCGTTGTCAGGATATGATGCAAAAAATGGAATGCCACACCGCAGTGCTGTTAATTTCTTATGTTTTTGGCTCCAAAAATTACCATATGGTTTTATGTACAGTATGGTTTACATTTTTACTGTAAATAGGAAGAAAACAAATATTAAATACCATCTCAGTCTAGAAGTAATCTGTTTGTAGTTCCTGAAAGTGTGACTCTGACATTTTTTAGCGCACAGCTCTGTTCGTATGAGCATGCCAGATTATTAGTTTGTCCCAATCAATGCAGATCAGACCTGTTTATGGACAGTCATTGGTTTTGCTGTTCTGTTTGCTGGCAGCTAAAAGTACAGAAGTCACTTCTTCTTATAAAAAGAAAAGGTTACTACCGCAAACTCGACCCAGATTCTGCCTCTCAGGTTTCCGCTCGATGCTTGGTTTCTGTGACCTAGAACTACAGTCAGATCATACACTTCTATGAGTTTGTGTTCGATCAGTTTAAACATGTAAAATAAACTGAAATATAATGAAAACATCTGTGGGCAGTCTGTCTTATTGTATGTATGTACGTATGCATGTGTTGCATTTATATATGCATACACTGTATCTTTAACATACAGTGGGGCAAAAAAGTATTTAGTCAGCCACCAATTGTACAAGTTCTTCCACTTAAAAAGATGAGAGAGGTATGCCTCTACTATGAGAGACAAAATGAGAAAAGAAAACCACATTGTAGGATTTAAAAATAAATGTATTTGCAAATTATGGTGAAAAATAAGTTTTTGGTCAATAACACAATTTGATCTCAGTACTGTTATATACCCTTTGTTGGCACTGACTGAGGTCAAAGGTTTTCTGTAAGTCTTTACAAGGTGTTCACACACTGTTGCTGGTATTTTGGTCCATTCCTCCAGCAGATCTCTTCTAGAGCATGTTTCAGGGCTTTCAACTCCCTCCAAAGATTGTCTATGGGGTTGAGATCTGGAGACTGGCTAGGCCACTCCAGGACCTGGAAACACTTCTTATGAAGCCACTCCTTCGTTGGCCGGGCGGTGTGTTTGGGATCATAGTCATGCTGAAAGACCCAGCCACGTTTCATCTTCAGTGCCCTTGCTGATGGAAGGAGGTTTTCACTCAGAATCTCACGACACATGGCTCCATTCATTCATTCGTTTATACGGATCAGTCGTCCTGGTCCCTTTGCAGAAGAACAGCCCCAAAGCGTGGTGGTTCCCACCCATTCAAAGGGACGTGACATGTGGCCAACACAAGTGGTTTCCCATACTAGGAAATTGTGCTCTGGATTTAAGCCATCCAAGTGTGCACACACAGCAGTGAGAAGTGAACAAACACACACCCGGGCAGCCATTGCTGCGGTGCAGTTGGGGGAACAGTGCCTTGCTCAAAGGTCTCAACATGGTATTGAAGGTGGAAGGGCTCCGGTTTTTCACAAGGTCTGTGAAAGCCACAAATCTTGACCAAATACTTATTTTCCAGAGAAATTTACCAATGAATTCATTAAAACTCCTACAATCTGGATTTTTGTTCTCATTTTGTCTCTCATAGTTGAGATATACCTGTGATGAAAATTACAGGCCTCTCATCTTTTTACAGTAAGTGGGAGAACTCGCACATTTGTTGTCTGACTGAAAAAGGTGTATTGTCTTCTTTTCGTGTTTGAAACAAGATGCCTTCTGAGGTTCATTCCTGTTTATTTCATGCGATAATTAGGAATAAATAATTGGTGCTGCTTGAAACCCTCCGTTCACTGGTTGTTGACTCGTATTAACCCTACACAAAAAGATGCTGCTGTCAGCTGTTTCAGAGTTCCTGCTGATGCGATTGGTACCAGGAAAACAGCCCGAGGGAGAATTAATTGCTGGATAGTTCCTAGAACTACTTCCCTTTTGTTTCATGCCAAAGGTACCCTGCTTTGTCTTGCTTGTCAGTTTCCTCTTTGCTCCAAAATGTATTTTTCACTGCATGAGAACATGATGTGTTGCATAAGAGTGGCATGGCTTGACGGACTAAGCAACAGTAGCTAGGGTAGATGGGTCTTTGCCATGGGTCATAAAAACTTAAATGGCCAGTCTCGTTAACGAGGCCTATTTGAAATGAACCCTTCAAATATGTGTGGTTGTATCATAAATTTTGTATACTGTATGGTTGCCTTGCCTAGAATCAAGGGGTTGCTCAACTTCTCCACCAGTTCAACCCTGCTCTCTTCGCTACTGCATTTACCTTCTTTTATTATTTTAACCAGGGGTGCCCAACCCTGCTCCTGGCGATCGAGGAGTCTTCTTGTGCTCTGTCTGCTCCGCCCCCAGGGCTCTTTAACAATCCCCAGCCAGAGTGCCCTCGAGCTCCACCATAGGGCACTCCACCCTGGTCTGTAACGTGTGTCACCCATCTGTGTTTCTGCAAGGACTCTTATTATTAAGTGCTTTCCCTTCTGTTTTCACTGTTCAGCCTCTGCCTCCTTGTTAGTTCCCATGGCAGTTAATCAACTCCACCCCCATGTTAACTCGTGTTCATGTTTGTAAGTCAAACTGCCGAGTATGAAGGTTTCCTTGTACGAAGCGTTTCCCCTGTGTTCTTTCTTTGTCCGTGTACCGACCTTGCCTTGCCATTTGGATTATTGCTCTGTTTTGCCCCTCAGGATGCTGTTTGCTCCTCGACTGAGCCCCGCTATCTCTCAGGACTCTTCTAGTGCCTCTGCCATACCTGTTCACCACTGTTTGACCCAGCCTGTATGACCATGCTTGTAAATAAAGCCTTGCATATGGGAGCCTCTTGCTCCCGTCTCTTTCATTACAACCATAGTTACTGTTCTCGACCCTGCCTTTACATCTGACCACGCCTATTAAAGCTTTGCAAATGGATCCGCTCGTCTCAGACTCCCTCGTTACAGTAGAATTACAGTAAATCAGACTTTGTGATGTTGACAGTTTCGGGAGGAGCTCTGACACAATGATTTGTTACAGCTGTTTCCAATCCACTAATCAGTCTCAGCCAATCAAATTCATAAGCCTTCCGCTTAAATAGGCCTCCTCTTCCTCCCTTCTTCATCTCATCACATATCCCTCCTCCACTCCTTCTCCTCCGATGTTTCGCGTCTTCCTCCGGGGGGGCGAGCGGGAGTCGAGCCGGACATCGGGCTCAGCCCCGGTTAGGGTTCTCCCCCCTAGGGCTCCATCTTCTAGGGCTCGAGTTTGCCGACGTCCCGGCTCGTTACTGTTTTTCTATCATGGTAAAGGGTCGGTGTTAGGGTTGGGGTAGGTGTAGACGTTAAATAAACACAATCTAATCGCTAGAATAATTAATTTGATTTCAACTTTTACCGGTAGGTGCAGCAGGCCCCTACTGACCCATATGAATGGGCTGATAACGAATTGAATGGGCCCATTCAAATCACCTGATAACATCCGAATCGCCTGAATAAGTAATCATAAGAAAACAATTATATTTAAGAAATATTTTGAAACCAACATACAAAACCTTTGTTTATCCTTTTCTTTTTCACCCAAAATGTCATGGAGATGAATCTCTGCTAAGAACACATGACACTAATGAAAACATGTTTAAAAGAGATTTACGTATCAAAAAGTGAGATCAATAATAAATTCTCCTTTTGAAATTGCGGTAACCGAATTGAAGTTTTTAAAGTTTTTAGATTAAAATATTTTTTCAAAGAGAGCACAGATGCTTTTCAGTGGTTCAGATGTTCTCAGGGAGTGAAAGTGGCATTTCCTGTAATAGATTTTTTTAATCATTTCGTGGTTTATATTTCTAGTGGAAGTTGATTACTTTTTTTGCACTGAGGACATAGTAAAATTAAACGCATTATATATATAATATATATATATATATATATATATAATCTTTAAGTAATAAATTCGAAGTAATATATATAATTTTAGCAATTAATTATGAATTTATGACTATTTTAGAGAAAATATGATATAGAGACACAAAAGTCACTGTATAACAGGAAAGACTCATATCTGTAAGGCTCTAAAATACACCCTTTATGTTACCGTAGGCAACAAAGGTACAAAGTACGTACAGTGATCTATATAAAACACTTATATATATCGGTGGTACTGTCCCAGTGACAACTTTTTGTACATTTTGATGGGAACATTCATGTAGGCTACAGTACATTGGGAATCCACATGTCTCGTACGAGTTTCGCGTCTGGGGGCGGAATCCTGTTCCTGCATGGGTGGCATTAAGACGAACCGCAGTTTTCACAAGAAAGGCAGCGTGTAGACCTTTTTTAGTCCGTCATTGCAAAAATTCCGAGAAGGCGCGACAGAGGTTTTGAAATCACACTAACCCTAATCTGCGCGAGGTAAGACGCCGCTCGTGCGCTACTGTAGGCACGCACAGCATGGAACGTATTCTGTTTCGTTATATTTGTGTTTCTTTAATATTATAACTGCTACTATTATTATTTGGGGGGAAACCCGTCATGCTTTGCCCTAAGACCCATCATTAACATCTGCCCACAACGTTCTTGTGTGGAATACCCTATACATGTCATTTGGGCATTGTTTGAAGTTCGCCTATTTTTCATAACTTCAAAAAGTTTTCTTGCAGAAATTGTTGCTTGATTTGCCAACTTGCATTGTCACGTCTCTCTATGAAAAAGGGAAATAGTTATTTTTGTTTCGTATCACAATCTGTCACGAGGGATGGTTTGTGGGTTTGACGCTCTTTTAACGACAAACAGAAGAGTTATCGTTTTTCATGTCGTTTCCAGGAAGGCGCTTTAAACCTGCCAGACCTGCTGTGAAGAAAGCTCAAGATGATCGCATTTCATATTCAATGGATTTTACTCGCTGCTCTTTGGATTTCAGGTAAGAGTTCATTTACAAGTCATCATGATAGGTTGACTGTTACGGTGGAGACATGAGGAAACACCTTGAATTCTTCTATAGGATGTTGCAGAACGGTTATTGCAGTCTCTGTTAAAGCTATGGGAAAGAATAAATGTGTTTTGCGCTTTTTTTTTTAAAGGCTAGCTGTTATTAACAAAGATTACGAAGATGTTAAACTTTCATTTGCAGTTGTTACCTATATTAAAAAAAAATAAAAATCCCCGCTTTACCTGTTTACTTGACATAGCCTACTGACCTCTAAGGCGCGTTCTCAGCTGCGGTTGTGGAACTTTTCAAAACCACCACTAAACAAAAATGCTTATGTGTTTAAAATAGCTCTGACAGCAGCTATGTCCTTTTATTTTAAAGGTGCAGTGAGTCATTTTTACGAGAATATATACAAGTGCAATATGCAGTGGGGCAAAAAGTATTTAGTCAGCCACCAGTTGTGCAAGTTCTCACACTTAAAAAGATGAGAGGCGTGTAATTTACATCATAGCTATACCTCAACTATGAGAGACAAAATCAGAAAAAAAAAAAAAACATTGTAGGATTTAAACAAATTTTATTTGCAAATTATGGTGGAAAATAAGTATTTGGTCAATAACACAATTTGATCTCAGTACTGTTATATACCCTTTGTTGGCACTGACCGAGGTCAAAGGTTTCCTGTAAGTCTTCACAAGGTGTTCACACACTGTTGCTGGTGTTACTGGCTAGGCCACTCCAGGACCTTGAAATGCATCTTAAGAAGCCACTCCTTCGTTGGCCGGGCGGTGTGTTTGGGATCATAGTCATGCTGAAAGACCCAGCCACATTTCATCTTCGAGCTGTGAGGTATAGCTATAATGAAAATTACAGGCCTCTCTCATCCTTTTAAGTGGGAGAACTTGTACAATTGGTGGCTGACTAAATACTTTTTTGCCCCACTATATGTAACTATGTTTTCAGAGGTGTACAAAAACCTTATACAATGAACCTTTTTGTTTCTATTAACTAAGAATGAGCTATTTATATATAAATACACAGCGGATCCCCATTAATTAATAATTAAGTAAATATAATTCCTTAATTTACCTTTCTGAAGAAACCTGATTGCTGACTATCTCCGCTGACTCAGACTAAGACATCTTAATCTTGTATCAGCCACAGTCGCTTCTTTAAAGGGGTCATACTAAGCCAATTTTCCACAAGCTGATATGATTCGTTAGGGACTGAATGGAAAGTTAATGGAAATTTCTCAATAGAAGCGTAAAAGAAAACCATTTTGCCCTATCCAAAACAGCTAATTAGCACATTATTAAGAAAAGGCGATATGCAAAGATTCATTAAAAGACATACTGGTGCTTTAAAATGTTTTAGAAGCTAAGAGTTTGCTAAGTAGCAACATTTATTTACAATGTTTCCTCTTCAAGGGAGTCAGATGCACATCACAACTCTCAGATCATATACCATCAGTGCTGGTCTTGCATTTATGCTTGAATGCAATGACGACGGTGAAATGCAGAATGTGAACGTGAGCTGGAGTCTTGGGAATCAGAGTCTGAAAGGCATCAGGGAAATATACACTGATGGAAACACACTATGGTTTCTACCTGCTGACCTCTCCCACAGCGCATCCTACTCCTGTGTCTACAGGTATGATGCAATTCACAAAGTTGTTTAGTTTTGACATATGTTATGAATACTGAAGAACTTGTTTTAGCACAAATCATGTTCAAGCTCCTTTGTTTTTACCCGTTATGTTAAAATGTTGAAAATGTAATGCAATCATTTTAGTCGTCTATTAGCATTAATGGGTCTGAAATGAAATGATCAGTATTCTTGTTCAAAACAAATGTCCTCCTCTTGTAAACGAATACTGAATAGTCTGCGTTGATGTTTATGCTCAGAGGGTTACACGATCTGTTCAGAACAAGACGTTTCTGTTCTTCTGTTTTCACTATGATGGAAGTTCGGAAACATTTGAATATGATTCATTAAACAATGATGCTTTATTTCTGGATAGTTGCGAATAAATGTGGAATTGCAATTTGAAATGCAAACTACTTTGGATTAAATAATGCAAAATGAGGTGAAGCACAAAGATGCAAACATAAATTAAAGACTCTTTCTCTTATAGTGCACTGTAAAAGTATATTTAATGCATTAATTTTGCATTGCATGATCTATTTGTAACCACAGTTAGAATACTTATCTATTCATTATTGCAGAAAATATAATGCATTAAAACATGTAACAAGAACTCAAATATTTGAATGAATTTCATCTTTATTCATGGAAATGTATGCCGCATTACAACACACATCAATACCTTTATAATGCATTACACATAAAGGCTTCAAGCCAAATGTTATATGCTTATGTTCGGTATTCCCTTATTTCTGGTCTTTCATCCCAACTGTTTTTCTATATGGCAGAAAGGACAATGAAACCCAGGAAACAATATTTGAAGTCTCAGTTGAGAACAAAACATGCCCCTCATTGAACAGAAAAGACGAAGTAAAGAGCACAAAGAAGATCACTTGTTTGCTTCCTCACATCTTTAAGATAGACCCTCAGGCTCAAGTGACCTGGAGAAATGTAAGACACAAACATAACCAGATCTGAAAATGTTAAACATGCTAAAAATGAATAAAAATCTACTAATCTTAAAGATATAGTTCATGCAAAACAATGAAAAACTGCTGAAAATGTCCTCACCCTCAGATCAACCAAAATGTAGATGGGTTTGTTTCTTCACCAGATTTGGAGAAATTGCAATGCACGGGTGTCTCAGCGAATTATGCTCTGCAGTGAATGGGTGCCGTCAGAATGAGAGTCCAAACAGCTGATAAAAACATCGCAATAATCCAGTCCATGAGTTAACATCTGAAGAAGACAAAAGCTGTGTTCAAACCACTGCACAGATTTCCTAAGCAGACCTGTAGATTGATGTGAGAGATGACAGGAGATGTACTTCTCACTGAAGGAGATGATGGACTCATATATAGGGAAACAACATCTTAATGATTTATTTATTTATTTAGTGTACTCAAGAAATAACTAACGAACTGGAGTGGATTATTTTGGGATTATTGTAACGTTTTCACAGCAGAGGAAATTTCACTGAGCAAGTGATCCAATGCTGCATTTCTCCAAATCTAATGCACAAACAAACTCACAAATATTTTATGAACGCTTCCTTTAATACGCTTAACATTATTTCCACAAAAATAGCAAACATCAGATGACATTTTGTTGTGCAAGTCCCCAAAACGTCACTGACGTCATCAATAAGTCATGCATTGTGGGTTTGGAAGTTCCTCACATGCAACTGTGAATGAAGCATTCACTTTCACATTCAGACATTGCCACTCCTAAATCCATGCATGTCTGTACGTGTACATCATGACTGTTTTGTCTGCTAAACCTACCGTTTTCCTCTCTCTTTAGAACTGCCACCCACTCAATGTGACGAACAGTAAGGATTTCTCGATAGACAGATCTGAAGACAGGGTTGGAGTCTATACATGCTTTGTGAGCTTTCTATTTAGAGGGCATAATTACTCTGCTGCCCAGACTACAGAGGTCTACAGCCAGTCTAAGGATTATGGTAAATGATCGGTTTCACATCTTATAATGAGTTGCATCCCTTCTAGCTTAGTCTACTACTACACACTGTAAGGGAACGAAAGGTATAGCCAGTATCATAAGGTACAAAATATATAAAGGTTTATACTACGGGGCCGTTGAATGCTTGAATCTGATTGGCTGACGAACGTTCTGAGGTGTGCAATTATTTTCAGGGA
>JAUMHQ010000315.1:3854200-3871901 GCA_032361165.1 Enteromius paludinosus | reverse complement strand
CTGACAGAACTGGAGAGGATCTGCAAGGAGGAATGGCAGAGGATCCCCAAATCCAGGTGTGAAAAACTTGTTGCATTGTTGCTTTCCCAAAAAGACTCATGGCTGTATTCGATCAAAAGGTGCTTCTACTAAATACTGAGCATGAATACTTAGGACCATGTGATATTTCAGTTTTGTTTTGTTTTTTTATAAATCTGCAAAAATGTCAACAATTCTGTGTTTTTCTGTCAATATGGGGTGCTGTGTGTACAAAAAAATAACAAAGAGTGAAAAAATGAAGGGGATCTGAATACTTTCCGTTACCCACTGTATATAAACGTATGTATATATTCTTTTATTTGCAGAAAAAAGCAAAAAGACTGACATCGGAAGCATTGCACATTTATAAGTTACAAATAGCCACACCCCCTCTTATGTTAACAATAATGTTCACACAGGTTTGTGTGTGTGTGTGTGTGTGTACCTGGTATTTACCAGTATTTACCAGCTACCAGTAAATTTGAAAACAAGCGTATACATTTTACACAATAGGCTTTTCTTTCTGACAATCTACAAATGCAGTTCTGTGTGATGGAAAAGACAGTTTGACCAATTTAAAAATGTACTTAAAACTGAAATGATGTTTTCTATTCCCAAACCTCAAACAAAACTGGACATTTTCACATGTTCATTTAATTTTATCTTTTGGTGACATGTGAGGACATATATGGCATTTGTGCTTATTTGTACCTGCTTTCTATTTGTTTATATTATTTCAGATTTATAATTTTTTTTGCAATTAGTGAGGCTAGCCTAAAGGGATGTGGCTCAAACGATAGCCAAGTAACTTACACCCACTCAGTCAGGACTCACCTGTGAAGGACAGAGGAGGAGACTCGTTGTCTTCAGCACTCAGTCGCAGTAATTTGTCTTTAATCCAGGGAAAATCTTTTTCTAATGACTGAATAAAGTGATGGAAGGCGCGCGAACCTCGCGTGGGCAGAACATCCAGCAGCTTTAGCGTTTTTTTCTTATTAGACGACTCAGACTGAATCTCCTCTAAATGACTCTCCGTTAAGATCTCCTCCTGGTATAAATACTGTATGATCATGTCGTCCACTAAAAGCTCCTCTGCCAGAAAAAGCCGCTGAGATCGGAGCAGTCTTTTGTGTTTTGGGTCCATAATTAACGCTAAACCCGATGACCCAGTAAAAAACACAGTCTATGGTAAACCCCCACCAACTGAATGAACTATGACGAGTTAACTACAACAGCCAGGAAAACGCCGGCGAATGCATCTTTAAACTATCAATAATTGTTGGTAAATGCACACAAAGGGGTGCTTGTGAATATATAGCTCATGAACATAAGTTGTGTGTAATACATTGTGTATTACTCGTGACTTTTCCGCGTAATGTCGCATTAATTTGTACCGGCTGGAAACGAGGAGCAGGAGGAACTATTTTTGGAATGATTGTTGTTTCCGCATTAAATAAATTGGGTAATTTAGGCTACTCGTTGCGCAGAAATAATAATAACACACAAAAAAATAGCCGGAGAAAATATATTATAACCTAACATAATACAGCTGTTTATATTCCTTTTATTCAGACACCGATACACCTATACAGAAACCTTCAATACAAAGCTGGATTTTTTTTAGGTAGGATAATGCATTATGTAATATCAATGCAACACATACACATGTTATGTCTTTACTTTCACACGCATATATAGTTTATTGTGGTAACAGTATTAAAAAAACTATTACCAAAGTTAAGTTTTGTGAAGGATTACAATCTTTTTCTCTCTCTCTCTACCTCTCTCTCTCTCTCTCTTTTCACATGATGTAGAGTGATATTATTGAGTGATCTTTCCTGTTTGTCCTGTGATAACTCTTATAAAAAAAGATTATATATATATATATATATATATATAAGCTGCCCATTGCTGACATTATCCTCTGATTAGGAAAGTTCTGTTGTATATATGTTCTTGTCCTCGTGACGTTCCGTTAAACCACTTGTTTAAAATGCTAAGCTTTCTTTTGCACATAAAGTGGCTTTAGCCTTTCAAATACTGGTTATGATTTGGTAAAGCAACAGTTGTTCCAGGAAGAGCGGATTATTTAAATATCATGGCATTTATGAGCTGCAAGAAGTTGGATGTATCTATGTAAATCTCCTTTGGTATTATTTGTATAATCCCGAGGGTCCATACCATTGCCTTTTGCAAAGCTCAACCCTGTGTCCTCATGCAAATAATGCCCTATACCTTCAGTTCATTACATTTATGGTATGGCGCTTTATACAACCATACACAAGGCCTGCTTCACCGACAAGCACGATTTACACTAAGCCTTTTAAAATGTGTTAGAAGGGATTTTCCCTTCAGAGAATCCATTATTTTTTTAGGCTTAAGGACTTCAAACTAAATTGGAAGCATCTACGGGGCCAAATAAGGACATGGATATTTGCGTAAAACTCTACTGTTACTACATGTTTCAAACGTTTTCCATGTTTAGTTATTAATCCATTTAATCTAATGTTAATAATCTGTTTCATATTATCACCCACAGCTTTAAATGGTGTTCCATATGGTGTGCTTCTGCACATGGCTCTGCACCTGCCTCATATTTGAATGAACAGTTTGATATTATCATCATCTGGTCTCGATAATGCCATAATGATACAAAACGTGTCACATGCTTTAGCGAAGCATGCTTTGCATTGCAAAGGCTGTGTTTTTATCAGATGTACAGTACAATATGAAGACTTTGAGCTGAAGTGGTCCATTGAACTGTTTTGTGCATGTGATATTAGGTGAGAGTTCAATAGCCCTCGCCCCTGAACTGACCTTTTAAATCCTGTTTACTTGACCGCATGAGCTGTTAAGACGTTCACCAAGCCAGTGTCAGGTCCGGTCATGTAAAGAGATGTGAGATCCAGAATATTCCTCACAAGGGCAGTGAGGAATATTGAAGTGAAGTTTCAGGTCAACATATGTTTGTGCATCTTTCTACATTTGATTTATTACTCCTTCTCACTTGGAAGATTTCTTCTAAAATCACATCCAACTACTTTTGGATTTAAGGTATTATTGCCTATAATATTTTTAGACCTTTTAGGCAACATTTTATTTTAAGGTGTCCTTGTCACAGTGTAATTATACATTTAAGTAATATTAATAACTACATGTACTTATATGGTTAGGATTAGGGTTTGGCTTAGGGTTACTTGCATGTAATTATGCATAATTACAATAATATTTTTATAATAGTCAGTACATGGCATTTTATAAATTAAAGTGTCACCTATTTTTTTATATAATGTTTAATTACTAATTATGGATATTAAAACATAACATACAAATGATAAAATATGCTAACTATGTTATTATCATTGGCCCTACATGATCAAAGACTAAAATAATACTGCTTCTTTTTAAAACGATGTTATATTTCATATAATGTCGCTTCAAAGCTTTCTTGCATCCAACTTTAAATTGGTGTTTTTAGTGTTTTGTCTTCAGACGTAAGATATGCAGTAGAAGTCTTCAGATATACCTGTATATAAAATATAAATAAAGATACATTGAATGCATTATTGTCATTGGTCTTATCACGAACATGAAAAAATGTCATGGTAACAATAAGATTAAAATAGATACATTTTCTCAAAACATGACAAAAGATATCATAGATTAAATTATTTATGTCTTAAAAAATCATAATGCTTAATTATATATTCTAACACTATAGTGTGACATAAATTATAATATATACTTTGGGTACAACATTTTGGAAAGAGTTATTGAAGTATGTATGTGTACACACACACACACACACACTGTTACGGCCTTAATAGGCCTTGGGTAGACCGCAACAGAAATAAAGGTTTGGTGGTGAGACGGTGTGCGGTGGGCAGAGAAAACTCCAGGATTCAGCCCCATGAAGGGGTTACAATGACCCAGACAGCCAAATGCAACAAAAGAGATGTATTTACATAAGACAAATAACAAAAAGGGTTAATAAATAAGCAATGGACAAGGCCAAAATAACAAACATAAGACAACTAACTTATAGCCCTATTACCTAAACTCCAAAGAAAAAGTATTTTGAAAACAGAAAATTATCTGAACTGAAATGAACACTCACTTCTCTTTCAATAGAGTCTCCGTATTAGTTGAAATCAAAGAGATGAAGGGGCAGAAACACTACTTGAACAGTCTCAACACATTTTGAGAGAAAGATACACCATATCACCAAACTAGGGTCAATGAGGATGAGTTCTCAGCTGCCACACACCATCTAGCCACCACCAAGAGTTGGTCTGAGGGTAGCTACAGTTTCAATACGCTCTTTTCTCTCATATCCAACTCTAATTATCAGCATCAGGTGGAGACACTGGTTCTGCCGGGAGACAGGGAGAGAGAGAAAGCAGCAGAAACAACAAAACAACACACACACACTTATATAAGTGCTATATTCATGTATATATACACTTTGCTTTTTATAGTAATTTGAATGGGATGACGCTGTTTTTCTAACATCCTGAAGCCAACACCTGAATGTGTTTGTCGTTGCAAAAACTGTGACGTTGCACTTGTGGGGTCAATTACACCCAATTTCCATGTAAAATCCAATGAAGTTTAGATTACCTGGAAAACAGTGCTATCTCCACGTTATCTTTGACTAAACAACTCTTTTGTGCTGTGACAAGGAGAACTCCTGCTTTTAGCAACTCTTTCTTGGGAATGGTGTCAATATTTAACAGAGAAACAGTCATTTTCTTGCGCCGATCGGGTGGCCGGTTGCCTCTCGAGGAAACGTCTGCAAACATACAGCCTTTGTACACACAATTCTCTCTAAAAATCCCTGGAAAATATGGAGCGACTCAAATTGTTACTCAGAATTTCCATGCTTTGGTGCAAGCTAAGAAAAAAGAAAAAAAAAACATGGAGGGGACAAGAAAGGCTGTAGCAATGGAAAATGAACTGGGCAAATTGGGAGTGAAAGGAGGCAAAGACAAAGCACTTTTAAAGAAAAACGCCTGAAAATGTAAACAATAAAAATACTTTTGATGTGCTGTCAGACATGAAATCATGCAAACGCTTGGATTAAGAGCGAATCTTCTAAACAAGCAACCAAACAATTTCAATACAAACACTAAATACACTTGGATTATCTGTATATTCTCATAACATTAGAAATCAGAACTCCTTTTAGGAAGTGGGTTTACTAAAGGTTTGAGAGGTTGCCAGGTTGTGTGACCTTGATGATGGGTGTTATTATCTGTACTGCACATGATTGGCTCATTTAGGGGCAGAAATAAAAGCGTCAAGTTGTTGTTGAAAACAAACACTGTGTTTTTTCTTCTTTTTCAACCTTTTTCTCTAAAATGAAATAATACTATTTTCCTCTATCAGACATTACCAAAAAAAAAACACAGAGACCAGGAATGAAAGCTGTGCATGCTTTTATTTCTCCCTTTTTGGGAGACAATCCATTTACCCCTGAATGCAGCACAATGTTGTAAAATGATACTAGTGGAATTTTGTAGTGGCGAAGAGATCATATCAGACTTACTACCCTAGATATACAATGTCCTCAAGGAAGACGATGGATAATATTGACAATAGTATACTGTATCTTAGAGATGTTGGTAGAATTACCTTTTATGCTGATCTGAGATCAGCTTCCCAATGATTTAAGAATGTCTGTTAGATTGGTTTATTAAATTAAGTCATATTAAATAAGAAACTTACTCATTTAAAAAAATTACGGCAAAATCAATCCACCAATCTGTAATCGTTTCAGCGCAATGCTTTTAAGATAATACCATTCGAATGCTTTACTGAAAGACTAAGCATAGAGAGAAAGCGCAGGAATTTAGCACCCAAGCACAATGGTGAATAAAATACATTGAGCGACCCATTCTTGAAGGGATAAAATTATGTATGTTTCATTAAACCAAAATAGAAAGGAGGTCAGACTAGTCAGGAACTTCACAGGAAAATCCAATTTTTCTTATAATCCCTCCATGAATAGCAGTGAGGAGAGAATAAAAAGCTAGTACGTCTTTTTTTTTCTCTTTTGGTCTGCGTCAAAAATTACGATTCAGTATAGAATCAAATATTCTCCAAATACAACCAATCAGCATGCAGGTTTATCACGATGCCCTCCTGAGGTAGGGTTAACACAGGCCAATACATCTTGACCATATGCAACAAAAGGCTGAAACAAACCCTGCTGCTAAATTACAATTACCTCTTGGTTCAGAATGTGCAATAAAATACTACGTCGGTGGTATATTTTATTTGCAAAGTACACACCTTTAAATGTTGGGGAATGGAGAGGACCTGTTTGAGCAAGTTGGAGCATTCCAATTAAAATATTTTATATACACTGCCATTCAAAATGTAGCATTCTAGGGGTTAGTATGTTTTTCATATATTTTTTAAGTCTCTTACAAGGCTGCATTAGGTTTTATTAATAAATAGAGCAAAAAAAAGTAGCGAAATTTCAAACTGTTTTCTATTTGCGATGAGGTGAATTCTTTGGCAGCCATTTCTCCAGTCTTCAGTGTTAAGCAATCCTTCAGAAATTATTTGGCTTCAAATTTCACAAGAACAGAATTTACTTGTAACGGAAATCTTTTGTAACATTATCAATATCCATACTGACACATTACTTCATTTCAATGTGTCCTTGCTGAATTAAAGTGTTAAAATCTAACTCTAAACTTTGAAATGGTAGTGTATATGTTTAATAAATATTTTGCTTCAAATCGACTTTAAAAGGGCTATTTTTCATGTAAGTGTTCAGCAGGTATTCCGTTATCGTGACGACATGTTTTGGGATATACAGTATATCATATCGCAAGGTACTTGCCAGTTCCCAGCAGTTCCTTGGGCAACCATGACATCAAATGATCATCTATGACTACAGTACAAAAATATAACATGGATAATGAGCAAATAAAACATAGTCAAAAGCATACAGTTTCAAACTCCCATGTCTCAAACACAGGATGCAGAACATCTCAGACACCTGCTGCAATAAAAGCATTGCTCACCCAAACATTTTCTTATGTTACCCTCATGTTGTTCCAAACTCATATGGTTTGCTTTCTTCTGTGGAACTTAAAAGAAAATACTTCAAACATCACTTAACATCCCAATGAGGTTTGACATGAGTGGATGTTTGTGCCATAGTTAATGTGGTCTGCGTTTGCTTTGATCAGTGATTGGAGAGTAAATAATCCTTATTTAGAATATGCCAGATGAGTCGTATGGATTTATTTAATGTATGGTTTCACAAAGAACCTTTAACATGTTCGGAACCTTTAAAGCGGTAAAAGAATCTTATTCAATCCTAATCTTATTTAAATTACAAAAAACTAAGTTCTTTTAAGAACTGTTCACTGAAAGGTTCTTTTTGGAAACTTAAATTTTTAAGTGTACTTTTTGAACACTATTAACTTTAACATGGACAGAGGCATCTTCTTTTATGTTCTACAGAATAAATAGCATCGAGTTCAAAGTTGCGCTATACGTTTTTTGGATGAACTGCTCCTTTAAAAAGGATGCATGGTCACACTGTAAGGCGTCCTGTATATCTGATGTGCGTATTATAGGTAGAAACCCACAGATGTCAGTGCAGGCCAATGCTCCTCACAGATACTGCTCGGTTGCTCATTAAAATTGAGTGTAGAATATCCACAGGCCATAAACTTGTTAAGTGCGCAATGAAGGACACTTAACACTGTGACGATATTCTGCGAATTAATAGGATAGTTCAGCCACAAATGTACATTCTATCATTATTTACTCACCAAATCTGGAAATGGAATATGTTTTGAAAAAAGCTGATATAATGAAAGTCAATGGAGTATAGTGTTCTTTTGGACCCCATTGACTGTCATACAGCAAAATTGGAATATCTTCTCTTGTGTTCTACAGAAGAAAGAAAGAAATTTGGAAAATGGTTAGAGTGAGTAATTAATGACAGATTAATTACTTTTTTGGGGTGAACTATCGCTTTAAAGTAGTCCTTGGGCACATTTCAGGGATCCCGCAGGCAAGTGATCCTAAACGGGACATCAGCACCCATTTATCACTGGGTCTATGATCCATAGAACCTCAGCACTTATGGTCATCATTGTCCATCTAGTTCTATACATTATAAGTGTAGTCTGTCAGGTAATCCTTCAGCCGGTTCGGCAAAGGCAGTTCTTGTACCCGCCGTGTGGTTTTGTTGATGGCAATCCGACACAGATGCTGCAGAGATGGCGTGGCCGTGTACACCGGCGTCGTGAGTAGCAGCTGCACGGTGCCATTGGATGGGGCGAGAGGGGTAGTCCTGCCCTTACAAGACGTCCGGGACAGCTGCACATAGTGCTCAACGAGATGGACGACGCTGTCGAACTGCTTGAGTTTGGGTTTGACCAGCACCACGGAGTCCAGCTTGAACTTGCCGTCCTTGTATTCGATTCGTAGGTTGGTGGGTCCCGCAGATGTCATGGCAGAGATGGTGAAGAGGTAGTCCCTCTGAGAGCTGTCACGGACAAGAAATGTCCCCTCCGACGTGTCCTGCAGGATCTCCTTGGCTTCATTGGCTGTCAGGCTGCCCCAATACCAGCCTGCTTCCAAGAAAAGAAGACACAGAGATGGTCATACGTATCCTCTTCCACAGTATCCGTTTCAGTCGCTTACTTGTGTAACATGAGACCCGTAATGTGTCCCTCTAAAGACACGCTCCCAAAAACCGTCACAGCTACAGTCATATCCTGGCTATTCTGCTGTTGTTTTATCAGGCTTTTCTGAGTCACTGCCGAGATTTTGGCTTTTAGAAGAGAACGCAATGCGTCTTTCAGCCTCTCAGCTCAGCCCTGATTTTAAGAGCTAATTCACATCTGATAATGCAGCAGAAACCAAGCACTTCCGAAAAGGAATATTAATTGAAAACATTATGGCAACTGTGGAATAGCAAGACTAAACAATGTCAACATAAATTACATATTTTTCTGAACTAGACCATCTGACTATTCATCTGGGGAGTATCTGATATTTTTGATGGCGGATGCTTGACAGATGTTCCCAAAAGCTGCTCACATTGTTTTTCTCTGCAACAAACAAACCTAAAAACGGATCTTGCTGCAGCATCATAATTTCTCTTTTATACAGTGAGTGCAATGCTGGACTAAATTTGCGCACGCACTTGAAACCAGAAAGGGATGTGACAGAGACGCAAACCATTGAGGACAAAATATCCAGCCAGACCAGGAAATATAACAAAAGCTCCACAGACATGATAATGTCACTCTTTTGTACAAAAAGCAAACCGAAAACGTTAACAGTAAAAGCTCTGTCAGGAAATTCGCAGAGTTCCTGCTTAAATTCACTTGCATACTTCATCTCAGGGTCAGAAAGGGGGACAAAAGCCACAGAAAATGGCAAAAAAAGCTCCCGAAATTAATTAATTAATTCATGCAATTGCAATATCCTTTGTGCTTGTAATGTCTGATGGTTCTTAATATCCATCATATCTAATTTTTGGGATTAATTAATGCATTAAATTTAAAATACTGACACACAACAATGAAAAACAGTGTAATTTAACAGAAAATAAATGGCTTCATAGAAAATGCCCCCTGGAAAACCAAACATGAAATCCAAATGAATCACCGGATTTACATAGCCCACTTTTCTGTTGATATTACCATTATTATCTTCTGCTCAAACAGCACCGAAGCAACACAGGTGCAAATTATGTCACACAAAGGAATAAAAACATTAACAGCCATCCTGAAACACACATTTTCAACTATTTGACATTCATAAAAGGAAATCATAGGGCCCATCTGCTTTGAATATATTTCAACAAACTCAACCAAATAGTGTAGACCTGCTGCTAGTTTGACTTTTGAGATTAAAGTACACTTTAAACCACCTTTACATTTTATATAGAATCTTAATCTTGTTCAAATCGCCTGTTATCACTCTTATCACTCTCAAATTTGCCGCGTTACGTTAATTTTCTGACCTATATGAAGCAACTCCAGTGACTGTGTTGCATACAACATTAATTCAGTGAGAGTTACAGAAGCACATGAGGAGAATATGTGAGTAAAACGAGCAGTAAGTAAACGTTTACCAGTGTTTTTAAGGTCTCTCATGGCAGTGGCAATGCGACTCTGTTCGGACTCCGCGACTTGGGTTTCGGTTTGCGATCTCCTTTCATTCTCGATGCTTTCCGTGGAGTCGGACGAGTGACAGGTCATTGGAGAACGGCGTTCTGCATCCAGTCAACGTCTATAATTATCCTTCAAAGGCGACTGACTCTTACAATCGACCAAAACATGTGAGAAGTCTTCCGTGGATTTTGTTTGGCTGCGACGACCTGCAAATACAAACATGATTTTTTTTTTTTTTTGTAAATGTTGATATAATTTTTCCATATTTGTCTGCCGCAAAATTGTTGGTGTTTAAAAACTACAGTGCATCCATAAAACAAATACAAGGAGCTGCAATCTTCCACTGAGTGCAAAACTAATAAAAAAAACGAGGCCATGCATGCATTTATGGCAATTTACTTCTTCAAAATAATTATGTCATCCCACGTCACCCTCATTTCATTTGAATCATTCAATCCAATAAGGCCAGCCACTGCATGTGAAACGTTAAAAAGCGTTTCAAATAACCTAAAAGAAGAAACAATTATGCAAATGCATGAAACAGCTAAACGAAAAAGTGTGCGCGCGCAGCAACATTGTCCTGTTTTGTTCAATATTTGTGTCTCCAGCAGAATGGAAAATGTTACAAGCCTTCCCGTCTACTCAGACATGGTGTATATTTTTTGAACATACATATCACACCAAATCTTAATGATACCATTGATGTCTTTCAACATTCACGATCCTGATCTTAAATGGGGTTGTAGCCTTAGTCAGACATGAAATCATTCTTACCTTAAATTATCTCTTTCCTGTAAATCCTTAATATTTTTTGCAGACTTAAAGCCTCTACTACTGTCACCTCAGGAGGGTGGTGCTCACATATGATAGTCATTTCACTCCAGCAGCTCATTTCTAATTGGTTATTCGAAATACTCTCACGAAGTGATAAATGACAGTGGCCATTCTCCTTCTAAATAATCCAAAGTTCAGCTACTGCTATTTTCTTCTGCTGTTGGATAAAATGACAATCTTCATAAGCTTCAGTAACATTACAAACGTGAGTCTGCTGTGTGAATGGCTCATTGCGCACGTGCATGAGGAATAAAAACAAAGGCTGCCTTTGAGAGACGGCAAAATACGCAGAACTGCCTTTACTAGGAACTGCATTGACAGCTCTCGGTAAATGATAGTGTGACAAATAAGACAAACGTCTGCATTCTCTCCCGAATGTGTAAATGAACATACTTCTAAATGCACGAATCGTTTGTGGTAGCTGCTGTCTGGCACATAATGAATCGGAGGAAATAAAGCTGGATATATTGTGAACATAAACTCGAGCCGGAAAGGTGACAGTCGGAGAAAGCGCGCAGCACTTACCTTTTGTCCAAGTGAAAGCAATAAGCAATCAGGTCCGGCGCGTTTCACGTTACAGACGTTCAGTGGCACCATGGTTTCGACCCATTATTTATTATTAATGGGAAACACTGATCGGCTCGCCGTCAAACGACCAGCACCCCCTGATGCTCAGCAGATCGGGACGCGTTTTCCCGTGTATTCGCATTGATTCCTTCGTGGGCGACACTCCGCAAAAGGCGACGCTGTATGTCTCGCGTCCGTCTGCGAGCGCACCGCAAGCACCGCGCGTCCAAACGCGTTACAGCGCGCGCCAAGCGAGCAGAAGACATATAATTGCTCTCTCCATCAGTTTAGTGATATTCCAACGATTTTCCACCCTCTCTCTGTGTGTACGTATGTGTGTGCGTTCGTCGTTAACTACTTAATCGTCATTTTAAAAGACTGGTATACAAAAGACTAATTTCCAGGAACTTTCCAGGAATCGTATCACGTGGTCAGATGTGCGAGCGCTCTCTAAAGGTCGTGCCAACTGGCTATTATGTTGTTGTTTATTTGTTTTGCTGAGGTCTGCCAGACATACGTTTATATCACAATCCAAGCTGTATGTAATTACAATTTTCATTTATTTATTTATTTATTTTGTTTGTTCGTTATTACATTGACGTTTTCCTTGAAAGTATGTTTCATTAGAAGACTATAATTGTCATTTTATTTTTTAGTTTTTGCATAAAATCCTAATATCACAACCAGTGATGAAATGCTATGGGACAGGGAAAATATACTGCAATACGCTCAATATGGCAAATCCCAGATCTATTTTATTGTTTATTATTCATTCTGGGCTTATGTTGTATTTCTGTAATACAATGTTTATTCCTTAAACGTCTGTGAATGGCATGTTTGTTTGTTTTTAGAACCTAATTAAAGAAATTTAAAGTTGTTGCTTTTCAAGATGTGTGTTTGTGAGTTACAGGACTCCTCTGAGCCACAGCATGGCAAGTGCCACCTTAAACCAGGAATTTATTGCCTACATATGACAAAATAAAATAAAAGAAGCTGTATAACTGAGTTTTGTCTTTATGTAAAAACCCCAAAACACTATAAACAATAAGCTACATGTATATCCACAACACAGATGACAGACAGACATACACACACAGATTGATAGATCCTTGTATATATCCTTTTATAAAGACAATAGTGGATTAAAGGGCTATTTACCCTAACATGAAAATGTCACTGTCATCATTTGCTCACCATTATGTTGTTACAATCCTATGTGAGTTTCCTTTTTCTATTGAACACAAAAGAGGATATGAGAATGTTGGTAACCAAACCGTTGATGGAAGACATTGACTTCCATAGTATTTATTTCTATATGGAAGTCAATGGCTACTATCAACTGCTTGCACTATACATTAAACACAGCGCTCAGGGCTGACTGTTAGTCTGATGCTTCAGATGACCTTGCTCACGCTCTTATGAAGACAAATGGGATGCTTGTTCGTTTTATGGCCGGGTCATGTTACTTGTGTTTATAAACCAATTAGTTGCTACTTTAAAACAAATAAAATTGTGGTCGAGCATCCCCGTCTTTAGATAAAATCAGGAAGAAGCTCTTGGCTGCTTAGCCTCAGATGACACACGGGCCTGTGTCCTAAAGCGGGCTCAGTCAACATTGATGTGGGCTTGGCACGCATTTCAATTTAAAGTAGTATATGTCAAAAGTCATATAAGCCCAAATGAGCTGTCAGTGTGCTAAGGGTTCACTAGTTCACATGTTCTGGACTATTGGTGGTCTGTATTTAAGCCTCTTTCAACAGTTCTCCAGCACAGATTACCAGATCCTCTAGTATTATTTAGTTTTCCCCCAGAAGACCCATGGTTATCAGCATCAAAGGGTATAGTCCTTGTTTTTTTTCTTTCTGCTAAAGGCTGTTACACCAATTAACATCCAGTGGATCAAAGATATAATATCTTGCCTCCGCCTTGCAAAGTTCAAATAGACTCATCCGAGGATCGGAAAAACATTTTCTTTAAAGATCTGGCACCCCATTTATGAATTATTTAGATTGTTCTAAATAATGCAATATTACTGACTAAATATTCCTTATAAGCCCTAAATGGATGTACATTCAGTTTAGTTGTTTATTTACTGGCGTGTATGCATGTATATAACTTAGTGTATGTGTATATTGCATACATTAAATTTTTTCAAATATCTTGATGTTCACCATTGAAGTAATTGTGATGGAAATATATATATATACATATATAAAATCTGCCCCCTTTTGACTTGCATCTCTATATTAATTTACTGACTGCTTGTTTTCTTATTCAAAAAACGATATTCTCTAAAAATGCGTTATTTTTTATTCTGTCTGTTTTCTTTTTGTTTAATATATTATTAAAAATAAGAAACTCTTGTTACATGTACTGTTAAGCTGACTGAGACTTGTTATAGCATATCATTTGCTCTTTTGCTGATTTTGATTGCTTTCTTTGTCCTCTATTGTAAGTCGCTTTGAATAAAATTGTCTATTAAATAACTACTTTCAAATGTAAATGTTGGGTTAGGTTATGGTATTGTGTTGAATTAATTTGAAATAAATGTAAAACCCAATAAAAACGAAATGCTATGGAATATGATCAATCAGTAATCTCAATATTTTGTACTGTTATTGTAAAATTTTTTCTTGGTTATACATCTCTGGGGTTAAACTGAAAAAAAAATGTCTGTTTGCCTGATAGCGACCTCTTCTGGATGACGTTATTTTTCTCGCTACATAGAAAGAAATGTAAAATAAAAATAAAAAGCTCCCACTGTATTTTTTTTATTTTTTACTATGTGTTATATAAACAATATATAAAAGTATATCCTAATGGAGTTAACATTTTAGTTACCTTTGGTCTTTCTGAGACCTTCACCACACATGGAGGAAGCGGATGATACTCCTCCAGGCCGACAGAGGGCAGCGCTTCACTAGATGTTCAGTGACTCCAAAAAGGACGTCACGCACGCGGCAAAAACAAAAATGACGTACGCGCGGAATTTTCCCGAGGAGTAACGTTAGAGTTTATTTTCCTTTTGCTCAATTCAGACAGAGAGGAGCTGTACGTGTTTAAAACACCTAAGCAATAGATAATTTTTTGTCTAGCAACCTTTGCTTATTCGCATACTAAAGGTGAGCATATTGATATAAGGTATATGTGAGTGATCGTCGCGCAGGAGCTTCAGCTCTGTGCAGCTGTTAATGCTGTTTATCCGGTTTAAAATTAATATAGCTTACAGTTGAACAGTGATTCCGATTTGTTATAAAAAACACTTTACATTAAAAAGGGTAATCAAACTTATTTATGCTTGTAACGTTACGTCCGTTACTAGACAGCTCTGCTTTCACTTTCTGTGATTCAGTAACGACATAGTTTAAGTTATAAATTATTTGAAATATTATTTGCAGGTTATTTTGGTCATGGATTCTGCAGAGACGAGATATGCCCATCTGCTGCAGCCCCTGCGAGACCTCACCAAGAACTGGGACATTGACCTGGCCAGCCAGCTAGGAGAGTATCTTGAGGAGGTGACAAAACACAGACAGACTGATAAAGAACCACATTAGTTCATTTTTCTAGCCTAAGCATCGTATTGTTGCTGTTGTCTGTTGACAGCTGGACCAGATGACCATTTCATTTGATGGTGGGAAAACCATGATGAACTTTGCAGAGGCTGCACTTTTAATCCAAGGCTCAACATGCATCTATGGCAGAAAGGTAAAATATTTGATGCTGTGTGATGTTATGTGTGTCACAGACTTTCACTGAAATATAGATTTAGGGATTTTCACTAAAATAACATCTGATCTAGTTTAGTAGTACAAAATAAATATTTTTTATGTCATTTATTTACTTCAGTTAGTTATTTTAATAAAACGTTTAAGCGTGTCAGAAAGAAATAAAAAGCAAGGAAATACATTCTTATTTTCTCACGCTAAATTAAAGGAACAAAAAACAATTTCTGAACATTTACACACCCTCAGTCCATCCAAGGTGGAGATGAGTTTATTTCCTCATTGGAAAAGATGAGGAGAAATTTAGTATTGCATCACTTGCTCACCACTGGATCCTTTGCAGTGAATGGGTGAATCTGAAGTAAATGTTTTGCAAAAAACATTGTTTAGAGAGAATCGCGAAACTAGTAATCACACACAGCTGGCAGCTCGTTCCCTAATCATCCCTTGTTTACTCGCACCCAATCAAAACACTTCCCCCTCGCTATAAATTCTCCCAGCATTAATTTCCCTGCATCTCGCTTTTGTGCATCCCTCCTCCACCCCTTCTCTGCTGCTTCCACTCCTATTCACGCCAGACAGTGAACGAGCCGAACTCTTGTCCACGCGAGGGTTCAGGGTTCGCCGTTCTCCCGGATCGCTCCCCAGACAGCTCGCCAAATTTGCTTATTATTCATTATGAGGAAAGCGTGAACTCTTGAAATAGCTCATAAATAATCCACAAGTGATCTAAAGCACTCCTGTCAATCAGTTAACATCCTGAGATTTCAAAAAGAGGCATTTTTGGACATTATGTTGCTTTCTCCAGGAAAAAAGCTAAGGAGATGCCATTATTGCATTGGCACTATTTTATTATTTCTCACTGGAGATACCAATATTCAGTCCTGTATTTTGGCCTGGTATTAAAATGCCGTAATTGGAGATTTGTTTTTAACAAACACTCAGCTTTTACTTTAGTAGGCGTTAATTGATGGACTTTATGTAGTCATGTGAATTACCTGTGGATTATTGTCATGCTATTATCAGCTGTTTAAACTTTAATTCTGACGGCACCCATCCACTACAGAGGATCCATTGGTGAGCAAGTGATGTCATGCAAAATTTCTCATGCTAAAATTCACCTACATCTTGTATAGCTTGAATGTGTGCAATATTAAATTTTTGTGTGAACTAATCCTGTAATATGTCACAAACTTTTTCTTTACAAAATGATCTGTTTTGAATATTTAGGTCGAGCTCCTTCACACTCTGGTGTTCCAAACATTAGATTACATCTCTAACAAAAACAAGAAGTAAGTGTTGTTATCCTGTTTATTCTGTGGTATCTGCAGTTGGTGTGTTGTCATGCTGTTTGTCTTTGTTTCAACAGACGTGACAAACAAGGTTCTTCGTCAGACGGTAACCAAGAAAATGCCCCCTCAGGCAATGAAGGGGATGACTGTGAGGTGCGTAAATATTATGTTTAATAAAATAATGCTTTATTCATTAATTGAAGGTTTTATATATCTGTGTGAAGTAAATGAGTATTTTTGATGCAGTTTGATGAGATCGAGCAGGATGAGAACGTCAACTCTCAGAATATAACGATGAAAGACACGACAGAGGTCAGTTGGGTGTCACCTCATCAATGTTTTTGTGTTTATAACTTAATGTGTGTACTGAACATCCATGCTGTTCTGTGTTTGATTGGAAAAACTGTAAAAAAACAAAAAAATGAAACTGACTAATATTACTGTTTTTTAAATGTTCTGTAAGTTGTTGTATAGCATGTGAGTTTTATTTTGTAATTGTTTTAGTTTATTTTGTATTGTTCTGTTTTTTATGGGGACTAATTCTTTTGATTTTCTTTTGTTTTTTAGCCACTAAGGATTATCCGCCTCCCTCCTGAATCTCTGATTCCCGTAGAATCACTTGAGAAACAGAAGTACCCCCTTCTCAGGTAAAGACACTACTACAGTCCAACGATACCAGTCCAGTTCTCTTGCTCTTCAGGAGATTATTGTCTGAACGTGTGACTCAGTTGCTGGAAATTAAGTTCAAAGAAAGAACTAAAATACTTTCCCAAAATGTTTATTTGTTATCTTCTAGCCTCAAAGGGGAGATTCTTGGCAGCTGTAAGGATTTTCGAATTAATCATTTCACCATGGACGAATCAGGATTGATGCGCCTGGGCTCTTCCCACACGCACTTCCTCAAGGAGGTCGCAGAAATCCAGCACAACTTCTCTGTACCCTTAGACAATGGTGAGAACACATACCTTTGTGTGCAAATCTGTACAAATGTTTCGCTTTCATTTCATTATTTAAAAAAAGTTTTCTAAAAGTTTAAAGGTGCCATAGAATGGAAAACTGAATTTAGCGTGGCATGGTTGAATAATAACAGTTCAGTACATGGACATAA
>JAUMHQ010000315.1:3819562-3833026 GCA_032361165.1 Enteromius paludinosus | reverse complement strand
GTGTACTCGTTACATCGTAAAAAGAATGGCCTCTACGCTAATATTAGTCTGTCTCTCTCTTATTCTGTTCCTCAGTCTATAGACATATTGATTTCTCTCATACACTCTCTCTACCTACCTACCTATCTATATTTAACTATCTCTCTATCTATTAATCTATCATCTGTATATCAATAGATAGATATCTGTCATACACACTCTCACTCACACACACTCTCACACAAGCTTTCTAAGTTCTGCTTCATTTATTCATTTGCACACTATAAACATTTCAAAATCATTTAAGAGGAAACATTTCTGCCTGTGTGTGATCACAGAAGGCCTCCTGAGGAGCACAGAAGCAGGTTTAGTAGGAGATGCATGACTGTGGTCTGGTTCTGGTGACCGCAGGAGCCGGGCGTCCCGCCGCCGTTGGCCGGTCAGTGAGCCGTGGCCTAAGAGGTTTTAACTTCGCTAACCTTCCTCTGCCAGACCTGCTGCTGCTGAGGTATATTGGAGCGGCGGGAGCGGGATGTGATGTTATTAAACTCTCCGTCGCTCAGATGGAGCAAATCAACACTCAGGTGCTCATAATCCAGCAGGAGAGAGAGAGAGAGAAGGAGATGCAAAAAGTGATGTAAAAGAGGAACCATTTAACTCCTTAACATTAAGAAGCTTTTGTGAAGCAGAAAGGTTCTTCAGATGTTAAAGGTTCTTTATGGAACCAATTAGTTTAAAGAGGTCTTCTATGGGATCACAAAGCACCTTTATTTTATGTGTGTATGAATGAAATAGATCATTGAAGGTTAGCAGCAAAGACATTGTTTAGTAATATTGGATTACATACAGTACATAAATGATATTTGTCTTCTATAACATATCTAATTATTGCAGGTTTGTATAATATTCAGAGTTTGGATTGGACTGTTTGTATTCATTTTGAGGAACACTGAATAGTCTAGAACTACAGTAAGATCATGTTCACAACGCTCTGCACTTACTCCTGATTTCTCTCAACATGGCAACCCCAGAGCTGTCAGTCAACAATGGTTTGGAAATGTTATTTATTTGGAAAAAGTAACTCAGATATTTTTTTCTAAATTTTAAAAAAGTAATGCGTTATTTTACTAGTTAATTGGGGGGAATGTAATTTTATTATGTTACTTGCGTTACTTGTATTGCATGTTACCTCAAAAACTGTCAGTGATTTCAATTCAATTCAGTTCAAGTTATTTGTATGCAAAGCAGATGCAAAGGTGCTTTATAGAAAATACCAGTTTCTTCTTTATATTTCTGTCTTCTTATAACGTGCGAATAAATGAGACACCAAATAATAACGAAAACTCTGGGTATTGATACACATTAATAGACTTTAGCGTGTATATGCTACACAATGAGTAGGACTAGGGTTGTGGGGTAGATACGTCTGCAAAAACTGTTTTATATACACGCCAGAGTCCGTTTTTCCATATTTTCATGACACCGGGTCCAAATTGATGTCCAGATGGCAGAACTGTACAGTTAAAATCATGCAGTTGGTTATGTTGTGAATTGATGAAGTGTCCAGCTGTGAGAAGCACTGGTGAAATCAGTGTATGTGTGTGTGTGTGTGTGTGTGTGACTCTCACAGGCTGATCTGTGATGAGATTGATCTTTGAGGTGGCTCGGTGTGTCTGATGGCATTCAGCAGCAGTCAGACGCTCTCTGATGTTCAGCTGTAGTCTGCTGTGGGAAATGCAGCACAAACACATCCAGTGACAGACCTGCGGTGAGTCTGAGCTGCTGTTGCACAATGCAGAGAGATTCTCCCGCGACAGGTGAAGCAGGTGTGAAGCCCGCTCTCGCTGCTCTGCACATGCAGCATCACACACCAGGTAAACACACGCACAAGAGTTACGTAATCACACTGCTTTTTCAAGTCACTTCTGCTTTTAGAAGGAAATATTGGAGTCATTTTTTCAAATAAACTAACACTAGTTACTTTGTTTCCATGTCTTGACTGACAGCTCTCGTGTTGCCATATTGAGAGAAATCATGAGTAACATGTTTCTGTACACATTATTTACTCATCTCACTGCACAAAAACAGATTCAGTGTTTGTCAAAATCAATAAAAACAGTCAAATGCAAACTCAGAATATTATGTAAACCTACAAATAATTAGATATGTTAACAAAGACTAATATTATTTTATTAACCAGTGTCTTTGCTACCAACATCCAATTATCTAATTCAGCCTTACTAATAAGCAGACATGACACATTTGTGATTGTGGAGAAGTGTAAAACTTTCTTCTTCTGTGGCATATTCTTCATATGAAGTCGTCTACATTTCCTTCAGTCTGAGACCAATTCATTTCACTTTTGTTGTGAGAAGGGCTATTACACTAGTAAAAGAAAAACATTTTTATGTTAAAAACAAACAATCTGTCTGTTGCAATCACCTTTGTCTTGGTCAGTACATCCCGAAAACAAGATATATTTGCATAAATAGTAAACAATACAGGCCTCGGAATATGCTTTTTTTTAACCTTTGTCTTTTGCTTCAATAAATGTCCAGTAACCCTTTTTAACTCATAACATTAAGATACTAATTCTTACACATACATATGAAATCAAACTATGTAGCCTATTATTAGACCAAATACATGTTAAATTAAATATTGTTTAAACTTATACATTATTTTTTTTTTTTTATTGTGTTGTGTTGTTTTGTTTCATAATATGTTTATTTACATGTTTGAAATAATGTTTTAATATAATTTTCAATTGCTGTTTGTATCTAATTAAATTAATTTAAAATATAATAATTAAAATGGAATTTAAATAAATAATCATAATAATCATAATAAATAAAATGAAGTAAATATTCAAAATATAAAAATAAATATTTAAAAATCTCCAGGAATCTGAGGAAAAATAGATTTTACATCTCCAGCAGACTATTCTGGTAAAATAAAGGATAAATAAATGTAAAATATCTATAATTGTTTATTTCTAATTAAATGAGCTAGTATTAAATATAATATATTACAAAGGAAACTCCAACAGCAATCAAATTTACATAAACAGCTCCTCTATATTATAAAAATGTCTTTAAAAAAGCTTTAGTGTAATTATTATAATTATTAGTATTAACTTTTGCGACCTCTTGAACTCGTGTTTTGTCAAACGAGCCTTTCCCGCTCCGTTCTGCCGGACTGTAGTTCATGAGCTTAGCAGAACTACAACGACCAGAAGCTCTAGTGCCGTACGTCGACGTCACCGACCGGAAGTGAGTGAAACAGTCGCGCTAAACAAGCTCCGCAGAGGGTCACTTTGAACACACGTCAATGTTTCATAACAATAAACAATCCAGCCACTAATAACAGTAACTGAAGTGAGAATGGATCCGTCTAAAGCAGGTACAGAAGGATTTTAATGGAGTTAATTTAGTTTATTGTGTCCTTCCGCTTCTGTGACGCGTGAGTAAATGTCAGAACTAACGTTAGAGTCTCCAGATCACTGCGCGCGATAGCTCAGCTTTTATAGTAATATATCTTCCATAAAAACATTTTTAACGCAGACTGGAGTCGTTTTGAATGAATCCGAATCAACATGAATGAACTAAACAATGATTTAGTTTTTATACTCATTTTTATGTTTTGTTTTGATGAAATGAGTGACTAAATGTATTAATATGAATGTTATTGAACTCTAACTTATTCTATTTATATCCTAATTACTTTTTATTTATTAACATCAGCGTTCTCTATTCATTTTCTCTTCTTTCTATATATATATATGTTTAATATTGTTTTAGGTTCTCCCAGACATCACTTTTATATCATTGCTCTTTTGTTGTTTTGATTGCTTCACTTTGGATAAAAGCATGACTAAATGTAAATGTGATTGTTTTCCTCCTCAGAGGAGCCTCAGCTGAGACACGTGGAGAAGGACGTGCTGATTCCTAAACTGATGCGGGAGAAAGCCAAGGAGAGATGCGCTGAACGTGTGGATGGTATGAATCTCAGCTGAGTGTAGTTTCATGAACCCTCACCGAGCTAAACTCTACACATAATAGCAGGAAACTGGTGATGGGTAACAAACCCGCTGGCATGTTCGACTCGACTCTGATGTAGTAGCCTCGAATGAACCCTGATGAGGCTGTGTGAGTGTCTGTGATCCCTCAGAAGGCAGCTGATGAGGTTTCAGAGCAGAGCGCTGGGTAGTTAATATACTAACATAACAATAACACATCAGGTGACTTCAAGAGTGTCTGAGACCACAGTGATAAACACTTTCCACTGACCCAGAGTGACCCTAACTACATTCAGTACACTATGCAGGGGAAAAAATAGACACTAAATCCAAATGTAATTTTAGAAAAATTAATCATAAACATCTCAGTTAGTTTAGTATGGAAAGAATATATATATGTGTGTGTGTGTGTTTATTTTAGTCCTGTCAAATGATTAATTTATTATTTATCTAGTGCTGGATAGTTTTATATGATTGTGTTTTGTACATGAAGTTTATATTCAATCTAAATCATGTACATTTTTTCATGTACTATTGTTAAATTATATAGTTGTTTCGATTGAAATGTTTGAAATTTAAACAGCACACCTAGGTTCCTAACTGATGAAGAAGAACTGACAGAGCAGCCGTCAAGTGTCAGACAGTGTTCTAGATTATTACGTGTGTGGTTTTTAGGTCCGATAATTAACAGAATTTAACAGTAGGTAACTGTGCAAGTGTCCAGTGTAGGGCTGCACGCTTGACCGAATCTCCAATTATGATGTGATTTAGTGCGATTATCAAATTGAAAAGGTTACGATTGAATGAAATGTACACGTATATCAGCTGCATGTTTCACAGTGAAGAGTGGAACTGATTTACATGTGAACATCTCAGTACAAGTCTACACATAAACACCATCTCAGCACCTCCTCTGAGTTTGAGACGTTTCAATATGGGCCAGCCATTGTAATGAGAAGTGCTTATCAACAGAAAAGAAGCTTCAAGGGCTCCCAGTACTTTTCTGTTAAAATACAAGTTGGTTTAACATTTTAAGAAAGACTTAAATATAAGTATTATAATTTTATAGCTGTAATGTGTAATAAAATGCATGTTGTTATTATTGTATTATTTACATTTTTATTTTAAATACTACTTTAACAAAAAAAATTTTATCAAAATATAACAACAGTCGTATATATTTGTAATATTTTTATTAGAAAAATAATTGTTGTTGTTATTTTATTTTATATTTTTTTCACCAAATAGTTTTGCAGTTGTAAAATAATTATTATGTGTAATATATATATATATATATATATATGTGTGTGTGTGTGTGTTAAAAAAATTATATATATATATATATATTTAAATTTTGTTTTCTTATATAATTTATAATTTTATATATGTTTTATAAATATATATATATAATTTATATTTATATTAAATGTATATTTATATTAAATTTAATTATTATTAGTAATAAAATATGTTTTTAAAAAAAAATACTAATTAACTTTTAAGGTAATTTCTGTGAAGGACTTTTTTTTCTGTTGTACTTTTATTTTTTTTTAAACACTTTTTTAAAACTAAATTAGCATAATAAATTCAGGTTTTAGTGTATTATAACACAGCTCTTTTTTTGCCTTAGCTTGTGTACCTGTAGAGATCTCATCAGCAGAGTAATTCAGTCTGGAACAAGCATTCATCTGAGAAATGTAATTTTAATTATTATTAGTAATAGCCATATTGATAATTAATCAAACAATTTCAAGTTGTGCATCCCTACAAACAAGCACGGCAATGTTTATCAGAAAACTGTTTGTGAAAAGCAGCAATAAGTGTAAAAGTGGTGTGTGTGTGTGTGCAGCTGCCGTGGGGCTGGGATTACTCCGGCTCGTCTAATCTGAGTGAACTGAAGCTGCTGTTAGAGGAGTCTCTGATGCTCCGCCGCCTCAAATCAGAGGTGCTCTCTCAGCTCCCCGCCAAACAGCGTAAGGTGGTTACAGTCACGACCGACGGCATCAACTCTCGCACCAAAGCTGCTCTGAACGCCGCTGCCAAAGAACTCGCCAAAGGATACCACAACGTGAGTTCCACCTCAATAAATAACAGCATATAGGTTTGTAATGAGCATTAATGACAGAATTAGTGTCTTCCTGCCTGTTACTGTACCAGAGCTGTTCTGTGTTGATGTGCAGAAGTCACAAGAGAAGGAAGCTCTCCTGGTTTTCTTCAACCACACAGCAGAGGCCAAGATCAGAGCCATCGTGTACGTACACCACACATACTAATAACACCATCTATAAAGCCTCAGATGATGTTATGGAAGAAGTTTTATGATTTATTTCATTAACTGGTCTCTCTTTAAAATATTTAGCTTTTACAATTGTTGACTTGAGGCTGTATGTTACAGCATTTAAAAAAAGTTTATATATATATATAATTTTTATTTTACAAAATTGCTTAAAAGGGGAAAAAATGTAACATGTTAACAAATTGTAATGGTGTATCAGTTGCTAATGTAAGTCTGGTTGTCTCCGTTTCTCAGGGAGTACATCTCAGACATGCTGGAGTGTGGACGAGAGAAGTTTCTGGTGTTTGCTCATCATAGACTGGTGCTGGACAGTATAACCAAACAGCTCGGTGAGAAGGTCCGTGCAAATCGGTCTCTTTCTCTATCTAAAAATATTACATTCTTTCTCAAACGTTTCCCATCAGCTGCCAGCAAACCAGAATCTGCAATTTATAGAATGATTTATAAATGAAATCAAAACACTTATTTTGAAAATCCAATGGAAAAATTATATTAGATAAAATATGAGCTGCACAGTATATGAGGGTCATATCGGCTATTGCAGATTTTTTTTAATTATTATTATTTTATGTAATTTTTAGTAATGGATATTCAATTGTAGACTTTCAGTGAGTTAAATGACTTTATATAATGACTAAAAACAGCAGCAATGCTGTTCTCTATCAATTATGCTATGCAAATGCATAATTGTAGCAGTAGCCAACAATACATTATATGAGTCAAAATTATCCTTTATGCCAAAAATCATTAGTATATTATATAAAGATCCTGTTCCATGAAGATATTTAGTAAATTTCCTCCCGTGAATGTAAATGAACTTTAAAGGTTATTTTCTCAGTGTTTAGATTTTGTGGCACCCTCAGATTCCAGATTTTCAAGTTTTGGTTTTGTGAATTACTTATTATTATTATTATTATTATTATTATTATGTTATGTGGTGTGTTGTGCAGGAAATCAGTTACATTCGTATCGACGGCTCGACGGCGTCAGCGGAGCGCCAGCAGCTGTGTGAGCGCTTCCAGTCGTCACAGAGGAGCTGCGTGGCTGTTCTGTCCATCACCGCCGCTAACATGGGGCTCACGCTGCACTCGGCTGACCTCGTGGTGTTCGCCGAGCTCTTCTGGAACCCCGGAGTGAGTCACACACGCCTTCAGGCTTCCCACACCTAACCCAAAACTCTGATCTGCAGACCTGACACAGACATGCTCTGAAATATTCAATTAATCATTCATTCTTTTGCTTTTTTAATTATTTAATAAAGATATACATATATATATATATATATATATATAAGCTATAATGTACTAATTAACTTTTAGGTCATTTCTGTGAAGGATTGGGTTTTTTTTTTAGTTGTACTTTTATTTTTATTTTTTTAACATAAATTAGCATAATAAATTCAGGTTTTAGTGTATGATCACACAGCTACCTGTTTCCATGAATCAGCAGAGTAATTCAGTCTGGAACAAGCTCAGGAAAGATGACTTGAGTATGATTGATGCGGGGAGTGCTGCCAGAACACTTGTGAAAGTTGTTTCTTTCATTCAGGTCCTGATTCAAGCGGAGGACCGCGTACACAGGATCGGACAGACCAGTAATGTGGACATTCATTACCTGGTCGCTAAAGGCACAGCGGACGATTATCTTTGGTGAGAGCAAGCTCAGGAGAAAGCTGCAGATATCAGGGAATTATTCTGTTCTGTTCTTCAGACCTGGAGCAGGTGGTGCGAGGGAATTTATTGGTGAAAAAAAAAAACTGAGTTTCATGAAAATGAATGTTTTGGGGGGGGTTTTGTTATTGTTTTTTTTTTCTTCTTTTTTTTGGCTTTAGAATTTTGCAGTACTATATATAGCATCATGAGTGTATCATAAAATGATATATATATATAAATGTGTATGTGTGTGTGAGGTTTAGGCACCATATAAAAAATAAATGAATAAATAAGCTTTTCAAAAGCTTTAAGCTGTTTTGATGTATGGTTTGTTAGTATGGAATAATGTTTGGCCCGAACTATTTGAAAATCGAAATATTGAGAATATTGCCTTTAAAGTTGAGTGTGGTCCTTAGCAATGCATGTTACTCATTGGTAAGAAATGTGCACAATATCTCCATGGGACATGATCTTTACTTAATATCCTAATGATTTTTGGCATAAAGGGAAACAATATAATTTTAACCAATAGAATGCATTGTTAGCTATTGCTACAAATATATCCAACTCATGACTCCAGGGTCACATATTCTCTAATGCTCATATAATGACTATATATATATATATATATATATATATAATTATTATTATAATATGTATTGGATGCAGTAACTGCACACCTTTGAATTTAACCATTTTTAAATTGCAGTTTATACCCTCAGTAGTTCTACATAAATAGTAAGGTTATTAAAGTTTTTTTTATTGGTAAATTATTTTAATACTCTTAAGTTCAGTTTTAGTTTCTGCATTTGTTTGTCCATTTCTGTTGTGTTTTCCTCGTGCTTTATGTGCGTCACGCACTGTTTTGCCTTGTCTCTCTTCTCAGTTGTATACTGTGTGCTTGTGTTTCTCAGGCCCATGATACAGGAGAAGATGAATGTTTTGGAGCAGGTCGGTTTGTCTGAATCCAATATTTCAGAGAAGGCAGAATCTGCCAGCTTTCACAGCAAGGTTAGTATCCAGTATTAAAAATGAATCATATTCAACCATTGATAGAAACCGTGTGGACTTCAGTGCACCTTTATTCCTTTTACTGAATGCACGCTTTAGAATACATTTAAAATGAGCGTTTTTCTTCTCGTGTTTGTCAGGATCCTCATCAGCTAACCATCACCGAGATGTTCCAGAGGTCCTTCGATGAGGAGGAGATGCTTGCTTTATTTGATCAAGATCAGTAAGAACGCAAATTGTTGCTTTAAGATACACAATTGCTCTGAAAACCAATCACTGGACTTTTTGTTTTTTGTAATAAAAAGAAATAACTAAATAAAACCTAAAAATGATTGAGACTATTCAAACAAACTGATCAGCCTTTTTGCTAACTATTAAAAAAGTAAAAAAAAAAAAACAAGTGTTTTCCGAGCCTTTAATTCACAAGAGGATGTAAATGATTCATACGAGATGTTTGAAGATATCCTGGGCTGATTTACAGACGCCTGGAGAACACAAAACACATCGTCATGTCTTACAAACAGGCTTATCCAGAACTCAAATCAACGTCAAAAACATTTGCGTTACTTTAAAAAAACATCATCTGAAATAAAACATATTATTTCAGCTAGTCATTTTTATTTTTATTCTCATAAATGTTTTGATATAATCATGTAGCCTCAGCTTTACCTGTCGTCTTTTACAGATGATTGCACAGATTTCACACATCTTCCTGATCCCCTGAAATACAGAAGACAGACTTTAAATAAAGTTTATTTGTAAATCCAGTACAACATCAATTATGTGATTTATGTTGTTTGTCTAACAGATCACTGAATCCTAAGACATGAGACAAAACGGTTTCAGTGCAGAAATAAATAAAAGCTAATTCACCAAGAAATGATTTCTGATTAATCTTTCATTTACACTTGTTTTCCCTGCTGTACCTGCATCAACACCATCAGATAACACACTACTAAAGAAATCTGACCATGTTCGTTTGTGTATTAAAATGCATAAGCCAATGTGTTTTCAGGTTTTGCTAGCGATTAATAGGACCTATATAAAATGTGTTTCTTTACTACGGGTGACAGGACTGATGTACTGCATAATCGTTTCAACAAAAAACAGGAGCTTAATTATTACCTAGGATCATAAAAACTCAGCAGAGCCTGTGATTACTGGAACATGGACCTTCAGGATGTAGGCTCACTTGGATTTTATAAACGTTCCCAGCTGATTTAGTCTCGCATCTGAATGTTCAGTGAGATACAGACCTGTGTCCTGAGGGCTGGATGTCTCTAGTGCTTCGTTCTCATCAGAGGATGCTGGGGAACTCTCTGTCCTCTCAGCCTTCATTTCTGCTCCCTCTGGATGTGGAGAGGAAGGGGAATGCTGAATGCTTTTGTGTTTACATGAGAGTACAAAAGTACTTTTGGAGGCTATATTATATATATATATATATATATCAGTTAATTATTAATTATCCATCAGCTCGTGAAACCCTGGAGTAAAGAAACCGTTGACCTTAAATCTTTTGTTATTATTCCATACGAGGTAAAATATTATATGTTTGGACTAGTTTGTTCAGTTTTGAACCTGTTGAGCTCGGCTCTGTCTGGTTCTTCAGGTCATCATATGATGGAGATCTTGAAGCTTGTAGATTCTTGAGCTCTGCAAAGCTCTCCTCTGTTTCTGTAGATAGCAGGACATTCATTAAATGTGATTTCTTAAATATCTATTTATATCTTTATATATACACACATATGTAAAGAGTTTAAAATCTAATTTGCCCTTCTACAAACTGAATTCATAACATGGCATGGACTGCAAAAAAAAATCTACCTTAGTCTTTTTGCTTTATTTTTCAAATCAAATATCTTAGCATGCCTAAATTTAGACCCTTTTACCTGAGATGCTAAATTACTACAACTTTTGACTTTTTGTATTTTTTGAGGCCAATGACAGATTTGATTTCTCAGAAAACAAAACGTCTTATCATATGCCATTCCTACATCTATCTGGATTAGATGGAAAAGTAGAAGACTGGAAAACAAGACAAAAACACCCGATGATCATACGACATGAAAAGTTGTTTCCATCGTGTATTTCAGCTATTGTTTGTAAAAGGTAATGGAGATTAGTTTGAAGTTGGATTTTCAAACTTTAAAGTGCTGGTAATGCAATTTATTGTGTTCTCCATCCATAGACATTTTGTGCTCCCTTCAGTTTATTCCTTACATTTTCTTTAACTGGTCCTTACTACAAGTTTTTACCTTCATAAAACTGGCAGAAACCCTGTTATACAGTCATGGCCAAAAACCTTTGCTGCAAATCACAAATATATTCTTTGGTTTTTCTCATTGAGAATTTGGGTTTTGTTTTCCCTCCTATCTATATTTCTGTGAAACAGGAATAATTTCAAGTTCACAAACACCCTGGGTGCCCAAAACTGTGAATACAAATCAATGTCAGAGATATCTTCCTCATAAGAATTTCTAGGGGTGCCAATAATTGTGTCCAACGTGTATTTGGGAAATGTTTTTGATCATATTTACCAAGGGTGCCGATATTTTTGGCCATGACTGTGTAATATAAATATAAAGTGCATTTATCCCTGGATGAAAATGTGTTTAAAATTTTGTTCTGAGCATTCGTCTTTACAGATGGAGGATGCACCTAGCGCAGGAGAAGCGGCTCCGTCGATGATCACGCTCTCAGAGCTGATGTCTCCGAAGAGGAACTGAATCTTCTGCTGAGCGTGTTGAGTGTTGGAGGATCCGTGGACGCCGTTCTCCAGCATGTCTTTAGCGAAGCGCGCTCTCAGAGACCCCGGGGCCGCTCGTCTCGCCTCGTTGGGGTCCGTGGGGCCCATGGCCGCCCTCCACTCCTCCACCGCGTTCTCCTTCGTCAGAACCATCATCGTACACGGGCCGCTGCAGAGAAATAAACCATGCTTTATCTTAGATGTGTTCTACACCCAGCTCAGTAAACTCAGTTTGATGCTGAACTGACCGACACATGTAATCCACCAGCTGACTGAAGAAGGGTTTGTCCCGGTGCTCTTTATAAAACTCTTCTGCCATCTCTCTGGACAGGACCTTGTCCTTCAGATGGGAGATGGTGAATCCTCTGGCCTGAATCTCTTCCAGGATTTCCTCTGAAATGAGCAGGAGCAAGCCAAATAAACAGTACGTTTCTTGTTATATTGTTAGCCTGGGGTCAAGATTTCAATAAAGCAAGAGATTTACCAGCACTAAATTGACCAAAAAGTGACATTAATAATGTTGCAAAAGATTTTTGGACTTTCTATTCATCTGTGAACCCTGTTTCCACAAAAATATGAAGCAGCGCAACTGTTTTCAACACTGATAATAATTAGAAATGTTTCTTGAGCAGCAGATCAGCATATTATAATGATTTCTGATGGCTCATGTGAAGAGTAATGATGCTGACATTACAGCATTACATTTGACAGTATTTTCACAGAGAGAACATTGGAATAATGTTTTTGTAAACGCACATAAATGCAGCGTTGGTGGGCAGAGGAGACTTTCTGTCTGGTTCATCACTCATTCTGCATAGTGTGCTGATACGCTGTTTCATTCACAACCAAAAGCTAAAACGTCCGGTCTTCTGCCATTGTGTCAGCACTGCTGTGATATATAGTTGTTTTAAGAACTGCACAGCTCAAACACACAGCTAATATCCCTCTCCACTCTTAGCTCTGAGATCGGGGTAACTGCTGATATGATACCCTTGTGTTCAGTGTCTGGTTTAATGACGGCGAGCGTGTCCTCCGGTGGGAAGAAAAAGCCGATCTCCCTCTCCGCCTCCTCTGAGCTGCCGCTACCGTGAAGCTGATTAATGCTGGAGCTCTCGCAGGAAAACTGGGCTCGCAGACTGCATCAGAAACACATGAACGTTAAACACATCTATTATACATAACACACTGAGCTGACTATTATAAACCTCAGTTTACCTGTCAGGTTGCTCATTCTTAGCCTGGATGGGGTCTTTGGGTCCCAGGATGTTCCTCCAGTGTTCCACGGCTCGCTCTTTCACCAGCGCTAATGCTAACACAGGCCCGCTGCGAACCACAGCAGAGACTCTTTATTACACGCTGTAAGTCTTCTGGCTTCTTTACATCATACATTTTCATGCAATTAACTATGTAGCTTAAATTGAAGATATAAATAACTTTTTTTTACACATTTTACTGAGTTATTTCAGTCCCACTGATATACTATTGTAGTTTTTGTTAATGTTTTGAATTTAATTAAATTGTTTAATTATTTTGTTTGCACTGCAATTTAAAACTTTTTATAATTATTATTTTTTTTGTTTGTTTTCATAGGCTATTGTATTACTTTGCATTAGCCTAGGTGATTTAGTTACTTAAAACAAAATTGAAAAATGTTGCTGAAATACTACATTAAAAAAAAACATTAAGTGTGTGTGTGCGGGTTTATGTGGTGTATGAGGACACAAATGTGTATAATGACATGGGTATGACAGGTATTACAATA
>JAUMHQ010000315.1:3693023-3704883 GCA_032361165.1 Enteromius paludinosus | reverse complement strand
ATAGATAGATAGATAGATAGATAGATAGATAGATTGGAACAGCATGCGCATGTATGTAATCTGCGGTTGTTTACACCTAGTGGACGGCGTGTGCATACGTGATACTCTCTAAAATGGCGGAAGACTTAAGTGAGGGCAGAGGAAAGGTTTTTTTGGGCAAAAAAGTTGATCCACTGATTTCACATGGACTGTTTTAACAATGTTTTTACTACGTTTTTGAATCTGGGATCATTTCAGTTGTATTGCTGTCTATGGAGGGTCAGGAATTTTCAGCAAAAATATCTTACTTTGTGTTCTGAAGATGAACAAAGGTCTTCTGGGTTTGGATCAACATGAGGGTGCGTAATTAATGATAGAATTTAAATTTTTGTGTGAACTAAACCTTTAAATTAACATCAAAATAAAAAAAAAATTAATAATCAAATTATTTAAAATTATATAAAATAATTTTATTATATATTCTATATAATTGAATTATAATAACTGAATAAAGTCAGGAAAAACACAACCTCGAAGGTCAGAAAGTCTGATAATGAAAAATAATAATGTTAAGTGAGCATGTTTAGCAATCTTGAATATGCAAGATACACTATACAAAATAAAAGTAAAAAAAAAAAAAAGAAATATTGGGATTATTTTAAATTTTTTTTTTTATTAAAACAAATATTAATAACAACAAACCAATATCAGTTGGTTCCTATTTTTAATTTAATTAATTAATTAATTTATTTATTTTTTAAGTCTACAGATTTTATTATTTTATTTAGTATGATATTTTATTTATTTCACACACCCACCAGATATAAAATAAATCTAAAATAAATAAGCTCATGTTATATTTAGTATGACCTCCTGAGTCCTGAAGGTTAAACACCTCTGTTCATTTATTATGTACTTATTAAATACGGCATGCTTAGCAGCTTCTCACACAACATTAGTGTTTTGTGTAAAGTGTTTTTGTCTTCTGCTTCCTACACCGAAGCTTAAACAAACACTACGTCTGTCGTCTTTAGCAGTTCCCCGAACGCTGAGGGAAAACACAGCCGCTCGTGTAGCACTCTTCCCCGCTGTGAGTCTCAACACAACTTATCTCCCTCATTCATTCCATCAAAATCACTCTTTTTCCTCTCTCACTGACTCTATTTTCTCAGTCCGTACTAAAAAAACCCCTTCATCCCACATACTGAGTTTGTTCTTTTTCCCCGTTATGGACAGAGATGACACGCGACACAAGAAGTGATGAGAAAACTGTGGGGAGGCTTCCAGTAGATTGATTCTCCCATCTCCTCATTCTTTTCTAGTTAGTCTTTTATTGACTACAAAGGTAGGGGCAAAGCACGGGGAGAGGACGGGCCTGGCCTGTTTAATCCAGAGGGCATTGCAGGAAGGTGATCACTTCTTAAGGCCTACAAGGAAATCAGCGGCATGGAGGAGCACTTAAGCTGCTTTAAAACACAGGATGGGAAGAGTTCAGCACCGCTTCTCACCGGGGACAATGAAAGACAGACAAAAACAATGAAGACGACTGAAGGAGAAAAAGAGACACGGAATCGCAAGGTAATCTGGTCCAGCCAAATGCTGTCCGCTACCAGTTTCACTTCAACAATGTAGAATATTAATAAGTCAAACGGGAGATGAAAGGATATTGAAACAGGAAATGGATTGTGAAAGTGGATGTTTTATCCCAGATTGAGAAATATAGTCTGGAAACACTGATTTTTTATCTAGGTGGGATCTTTTAAAAAGGATCGCCTTTGTACCTAATGAATCCAATAATGGAATTAATAACAAATGGGACTGTTCCTATAAATAAACTTCTGAAGGAGGAAGGTTGGCTCAGACAAAGGAGTACTTTAGTTTAGCTAATGGTCTGGACTGCAGCACAAAGGACACAAAAAGAAAACAAAGTCCTTGATCTGTCAACTAACTCTTCTACCGGTTGACTGTGTTATTTATCTAATTGCAGGCTCAGTGGATTTCAGGGATTAAGATACAAAGATTAAACATCGCACCTGCCGTTTAATACCAACGCTTCAACTTTTACCATTTTCCTCCTGCTCCACATCCCTCTTCCCCCGGCCATGTCAGGTAGACAGCGGCGGCGATTACCCAGTGTCCTCTGGGAGAAAGAAGAGGACATGCGGTAAGCTCTCACCATACAGCTTAAACTCTATTGCACTTCAAGGCAGATCAGTTGTGTTGATTCACGACAAACCAAATTCATTCTTATTCTCTAGATCTGACACAATGTGAAGGAATAGATTTCACAACTGTAGCTGCATCCTATGCTACGTTCAGGCACCAACTCACTAATTCATTTGTAGTAAATGACTTGTTAAAAACCTAGCAGTGGCCACTTATTTTATTTGTCACTGGTTAAAATTGGCAGAGAAAATCACACCTTTTTTTCCTGTAATGAAACATTTGCATGGAGTATTCCTTCTATTAATGATCTCTAACAGTGACAAAAATAATCAAAATATAAAAATGTTATTTCTTAAACACATAAAAACTATATATTTATATATAAATAATACAATGTAAATATTACATATAAAATAATTGTATGCAATAATGTAATAATTGTATATATATATATATATATATATATATATATATATGGATATATATATATATATATACATATGATTTTATATTGCATACTTTAATTTCAAAATCTTATTTACAAAAAAAAAAATTTCTTCCCCTCACCATAGGCAGCTGTGTCAAAACGTTAATTTTGGACCCTGCTTACATTTGCATGTCACGTTAACAGCTAACACAAAGGTTAGCACAACAACGTTGGTTTAGCGAATGTTTTTATATTAATTTCCGCTTCCATGGCTGTCTTCCAGGACTGCTTGATCACAGGCCACACGTGTTCCTTCAAGCCTTTACGTTCTTGCCGTCAAACGCGTGAGCGCAATGCACAAAGCATCTGCCGCATTAACCTGTTCACCTTCACGCATGTGCAGCACTCATGTAGCAGGAAGATCCATCCCACACACAAATCTCTCTGATAATAATGCTTTTTTTCCTCTGGAAAACCGCAACTTTGTAGCATCTATAACAGAGGAAATGAGTGCTGTTTAGCACTAAACTCTCCTAAATAGCCCCCTGTGAGGCATGTATCAACACACAGCTGAGCGATGATGATAAAACGCCCACCCTTCATTTGAGGGGATAAAATATGGAATTAAAGTGTGTGATAGATACGACTTCAGTGGAGTGGGAGAACAAAAAGTAAACTCCAGATAGAGCCGAAAGGTCATCGGCCTACGTCATGTTTGAAAATGATGAGCGACACGTGGAAAGCGTTGGTGGGCTCTCGGAGTCTTTCACGAGGCCACGCTGAGACTGAGCAAAGAGCTGGCTGTCCGAACACATTTCCAAGTCTGAGAGAGCGACTTTAAAATTAATGAAGGGGGAACTCTGACTTTTAGTCAATGTAAAATTTTCATTAATGTTATTATTCCGTTGTCTGTGTGGTGCTGAATTTATATCACTTCACATTCCGCGCTCTGAATTTTTATGCCCTGAATCTTGAAAATCACTGCAGTCATGGAGTTGGGAGTGAAAGAAAGAAAGAAACGTATTTTCTAAAGTTCTGTGCACTGCAGGAAATCTATTTTTACCTTGTTTTCCAGTTAAAATGTTTAAAAATCCTTAAAACAGAATACATTCACTGAAGAAGGAAAACAGACTTCTTTTCCTAGATTGTATCTTGAATATAAATGCATTTGGTCTTTCTGCACTGGCAAATATATATATATTTTTTCATTCGTTTCTAATGTTTCTTTTACTGCCAGTGCAGTAAGACAAAAAAGACACATTACATTGCTAATTAAATACATATATGAATGATTTGCAGATATTTTAAACTGATTTTAAAACAATTAAATTTTAAACAATTTAGTTTTTTAGTTAAACTAAACTTTAGTTTTTTTTAGTTAGCTAAACTTGTTCCAAAACTGTATGAATTTCTTTTTAGGTGTTGAACACAAAAGATATTTTGAAGAATGTTGGTTACCAAACAGTTAATGGTAGCCATTGACTTACATAGTATGGAAAACAAAAATCTGTGGAAGTCACTTTGGTTTAAGTCACAAATATTGGTTTAAAACAAATTAAGAATCCCTTTAAGAAGTCTTTTTATTTTTTATTGCATTATGGCATTTTTCACAATTTAAATTTCGAATTTTGAATTTTGGCATATGCCCACCTACCCCACATTTACAGTATCATAATATATAAGGAACAAAATGTATGGTCACATAGTGAATTTAAATCAGTTTTACAGTATACACGAATTACACTCTGGAAAACAACACCCAATTGGTTTGTGTATTAAATAAGCATCTTTCAAAGGCATTTTTGGATAATTAATGTAATTACATACTTTGGTAAAAAATGATAAGTCTTTGAAATTCTTATTAAACAAATGTATTTAGCTAAAATACTCTTATATGAAATGCACCCAACTGGGGTAAAATAAACCCAAATCTGCATAATTATGCAAGCCTTTATTAAGAATGTTTAAATCTACATCTTAAGACAGCTGAACATATACATCTTACATTTATTCATTTAGCATATGCTTTTATCCAAAACAACTCAAATTAGGAACACATCACAAATTCATCACAAAAAAAAAAAACATGAGAAGTGCTCATGGTACAAAGTTTCAGACACCATTCAGAATATCAAATCACCATGCAAATAAACTCAATTTATGAAACTCAACCACTACTTTTACCCATTACAGTCACACATATTATGTCTACATATCATCAGTCACACCTGCCATTTCTGCATTAAATTTGAGGTCTGTATGATTTCCTTGCCTGATACAAAAGTTAAAATTTAACTAGTTACTTTTAAAAGTAATGCATTACAGTATTGCGTTACTTCCTAACAAAGTAACTAATTACGTTACTTAGTTATTTTTAATGGAAAGTAATGTATTACAGTACTTTTGCATTACTTTTAAAATATGGGCAGAGCTTGAGTGTTTGCTTGAGTTTTATTTATAACAAATGTAAAAGCACACCAAAAAGTGTCAGGAATAAACTTCAGGCTGAAGAAAAAGTATATTTACATCTGTAAAGTAGAATACAGGAGAAGAAAGTTACCCTTTCAGTCGAATAACTTCGACGTTACATATGGGAACTCACCAGAGAGACCAATTGCCTTTGAGCTTCAAATAAAAGGCCAATGAATATTGGCGTGCACTTGATTGCGCTCAGGTGCACCTCATCACTACGTGAGTATAAGAGCAAGCGCAGTGCACATGCAACTTTTTGCTTCAGAGCCATCGCCGTTCTGAGCTGGAGACCCCCTCGACTTGTGATTTGGAGAAGTTGGAGTGGAGCGTCCTGATTGAAAAGAATTCCTGCAATCTTCTGCTCTCTCGTCTGACAGCGTTTACTGGGCAGCTGCGGATCCTGCGGGTTGGTGGAGCAAATTTTCCATGTGTTTTTTTCCAAATGTTCCCCTTAGCTAGGCGAACCCTAGTCCTCCCTGCCCCGCAGTCGGAACTAGAGCAGAGTAGCTCCGTACTGTGTTCTTACTGGCTCTCCTTCACCCAGTAGGTTGTGGCAACAAATCTCAATATTCCACAGTCAGCCATAAGGCTGTTTCCCTACAATTATATCCATAATCTTAGCAATATATTGTATTTCTTATTGAACATGCAGAAACCATGTGTTTAAATCATGTGCTCCGCTCCCCCAACCTCCTGCTTCAGTACAACTGGCAGCCCTGTGGGGCCCCCATTTCGGCCCCCAGGGTGTTGGGGAAGGTTACATGCAGACACCTCTGCTGATGAAGTTGAAAAGTATCTCGCCTATCGGCGATGTAACGCAAGGGTCGTGGCCTGTTCCATGGGTGACCCCATATGTAACGGCGAAGTGATTCGACTGCAAGGGTAAAGTCTAGGTTACGAACGTAACCCACATTCCCTGAAGGAGGGAACGGAAACGCTGATGCCGGCTATGCTCTTCAGCGAAAACCTGCATGTGCACTGCTTACGTAGTGAAGTGGTGCACCTGAGCGCAATCAAGTGCACACCAATATTCATTGGCCTTTTGTTTGAAGCTCAAAGGCAATTGGTCTCTCTGGCGAGTTCCAGTATGTAAGGCCCTCCTTCAGGGAACGTGGGTTACATTCGTAACCTAGACGTTCAATACTCTTCAGCAATAAAAAAAACAGTGAAGCACAATTTTTAGTTTATGAAGAAATTTTTGTTTGTCAGTACTGTTTGTTTGAACTGGATCATCAAAGGTGAAGCAGCAAACCCATTGGTTAATAAAATGGGATTAGATTATTGCAGGTTTGCGTCCTATTCTGATTTTATTTTAATTAATTTTGATGAGTACTAAATCTGTTTTTTGAGAGTGAGATTAATTAATGCACGTTCACATTAAGTCTAGAACTACACTGTATTCACACACCACAACACAATGCCTCTGTATTTCAGATTTCTCCCAACATGGGGTCAGGAGACTTGTCAGTCAATAAATAAGAAAACAAAGTAACTGGCAATGCTTTTTTGAAAAAGTAACTCAGTTATATTATTCTAAAAGCAAAAAGTACTGCGTTACTTTACTAGTTACTTGGAAAAATGTATATTATTACGTAACTCGCATTACTTGTTACCCCCAACACTGGTCCGATGTATTCCAGCACTAAATGAATGAGTAATCTTGAAACAAAAAAGCACAGCTAAAAAAAGCTGAACAGCACCACAGCTGTACAGAATCGATTCTCTGTGGTGTTTAGGGTGCCGATTGCCACGACTGAAGAGGCCCCGAGCTCTTGGGGCGAAAACGCTCTGTCAATAGCTCTGAAATGCTATCCTTTTCTCAAGTAGCACTCCACTTCACAGAGGACTGCTCCATTCTGTGGAGCCTCTAATAACAACTCTCTTCAGATATGAGGAAAACAGCGCCTACACCCCAAAAGAGCGCTATCATCCAAACACCATCAATTGAGTCGAGGATGAATATTTTTCTTTTTTGTCAGAGGGGGAACTTTGGAAATTACATCTGAGTTTACTGTATGTAAAGAATAAAAAGTAGATGAATGCACATGCCCAATAATTTGTTCTTCTTCATGTAATCTATGACTGTAATTACTGATGTATATCAAAAAGGGACTTCTCACCCCCAAAAATTTATTTAAATCACTCTCAGGCCTTCCAAGATGTAGATAAGTTTGTTTCTTCATGGGAACAGATTTGGAGAAATTTGGCATTCCATCATTTGCTCACCAGTGGATCTTGTGCAGTGAATAGGTGCCATGAATCATGAGAGTCCAAACACTGATAAAGCTGTGTGTACAACACAAATGTATCATTAAGGCATTTTAACCATAAAACATTGCTTCTGTCCATAATTCATAATAATGTTGTTGTCATTTAGAAATCATCTTGTATCTTTTTTTAACTGTTTTGGACAGTTTTTTCTTGTAAATGGTGCTTGATCTTTGCATATTCTGATCTGATTGATTGGAGAAGCAACATATTTTAGCCAGAAGCAACTATTTGAAAACTGTTCAAAATCTCCAAATCTGTTCTGATGAAGAACCAAACCCATCTATGTCTTAGATGTACATTTTCAGCACATTTTCATTGGGTGAACTATTCCTTTAAATTACAACAAAAAAAGTGCTTCAAATGGTTTTTAATGTTGACTCTAAAGAGAAAGGACAGAATAAAATTGTTTGCAGACAAGAACACTTTCCTGTTGCACAACAGCTGCATCAAATGCCAAAGCATGTGTAAGACGGCACACAGATGGTGTTGCCATGTAAACAAAAGCAAAAAGCTCAAGAAACGCACCAAGCAATTACATGCTAGCAGACAAGTGAGAAAACACACACAGGCTGTGTTTAAAATAGCACACTACCATACTTTTCTTACAATTCTTGCAGTAAAGGGTGACGTATATTGTGTAAAATATGCATACTGTTTGTATGCATGCAATACATAAAATGCAGTTGTTTTTCTTGACAATTGTTTCCTTCATCTGACTGAAAATACTGAATGTAGTTTTAAAATGTCAAAACAATCATTTAATTTTTCAGATGACAAATGACATCACTACTGAGGAAAAATGTTGCATGTTGCATGCAAACTGCAATTTTTCTAGTTAAAAAAGGCACAATGTTGCACATACTTTATTTAAAGAAAACTATTTTGCCTGAAATGTGCATGAAGTAAACACTAAGTTTGCATTCACATCTGAAAAACTGACAGTGTCCAGAAAAAGACTTGCTAATAAAAAGCTCCTCACTGCATAGACAGTACCTTTCAAATGTCTGAATGAACAAACTCGTGCAACTCTGAAAGTAGACGTGATTTCTTTCATTCTGCCGGCCTGCAAACTCTGTGACCCTGAGGAATCACCGTTCTACCAGCAATCCTGCTTCCTCTTTAATCTCAGGGATCAAAGTTGGGTCAATAAAAATCATCTTAGCGTTTGCACAGAAGGGGAAAAGAGCATTTGCTTTCGCACTAATTGGGAAGCATCATATTTGTTCGTAAGAGTAAGCTCATTTAAGTCCTAATAAGCTTTTTAGATTCTCGTCGGGTTATTTTGCAAGCGCGCCATTGTGCATTGTGTGTTATTGATAACAGGCCTTGTTGTCGGACGGTCAAGTTTGTTAGTTCGGTCTAAATCAATGTTCACTTCATGGGTCTAATTTGCAGAATCTTTAAAGGAAGAAAAGCTGGAAAATGAAGTAGGTATTGAAGTCATAATAGGCTTGTCAATGTCCTGCTGTTTGTCTGCCGGAGAGAATCCACAGGAATGAGCCTTATAAATACAGCTGCTCTAAGATTATGTTCATTAATTCAAATCCCACCACAATCTGGGAACTTGCCCAATCTGTGGGAGGAAGTATACTTAAGAATGGCAGCATGCATAGAGACTACCAAAGTAAAGATGCCAGGTGGGATGAATAACAAGGAACTGGTCACAACCATGGTCATTTTTAACAGGTAAAATACTGTAAAATTGCTACAGTATTAATTGGTTCTTTTATGTTATAAGGTGAAAAACTATAAGAAATTCATGTGATTTTACTGTAAAATGCTGCGTAAAAGAGCAAGCCATTTTAGCATTTACCGCATATTGCTGAACATTTGTCATTGAAAAATGTCTAGTTTTATTCTTATCAAGTACTGTATGTACATTAGGTCTTTATCTCATGTTGTTAAATTAAAGCTTATTGCATTATTTTACAAAAGAAAAACGCACTGTTTTACAATACAGTGGGTACGGAAAGTATTCAGACCCCCTTAAATTATTCACTCTTTGTTATATTGCAGCCATTTGCTAAAATCTTGTACACACAGCACCCCATATTAACAGAAAAACACAGAATTGTTGACATAAAAAAAAAAATTCTACTGCAGTAAAGGTTCTTAAGTTCTTACAGTTGCCTCCATAATCCTTCCTAGAGCTGGTCGTCTGGCCAAACTGAGCTATCGGGGGAGAAGAGCCTTGGTGAAAGAGGTAAAGAAGAACCCAAAGATCACAAAGATGCTGTCAGGAGATGGGAGAAAGTTGTAGAAAATCAACCATCACTGCAGCCCTCCACCAGACGGGGCTTTATGGCAGAGTGGCGGAAGCCTCTCCTCAGTGCAAGACACGTGAAAGCCAAGTGCGGTCAAGTACAGGGATATCCTGGACCAAAACCTTTTCCAGAGTGCTCAGGACCTCAGACTGGGCTGAAGGTTTACCTTCCAACAAGACAATGACCCTAAGCACACAGCTGAAATAACCAAGGAATGGCTTCACAACAGCTATGTCACTGTTCTTGAATGGCCCAGGCAGAGCCCTGACTTAAACCCAATTGAGTATCTCTGGAAAGAAATGGCTGTCTACCATTGTTTACCATCCAACCTGACAGAACTGGAAAGGATCTGCAAGGAGGAATGGCACAGGATCCCCAAATCCAGGTATGAAATACTTTCCCAAAAATACTCTGTATTAGATCAAAAGGGTGCTGCTACTAATACTGAGCAAAGGGTCTGAATACTTGGGACCATGGGATATTTCAGTTCCCTGACACTTAACTCGTACTGCGTCTGCTAAGACGATATGGGAAAAACTCCTAACTGAAGCCTTGTTCAATCACGCAGTGAAACGGCAACTGCCATTGGATTGCTGCAATGGTACTTATATAAACCAATCGGCTGGTCGCTGTGCAGCACCAACCAATGGCCGCGGCTCCCTGGTCTGATGGGGCTGGGCCGCGAATATATAAGCGGCCACTTCGCCAGATGTTTCAGATTTCTTTTCCTTCAGCAATGAAGCCCTTGCTGGTCCTGACTGGAAGCCTGCGCCTTCGGAAAACAACGGCTAGCAGCTGGAAGATTTCCCCTGCTGCCATCCGGCACACAGGCATTTCTGAGCATTACAAAGAGCATTTCTCCTGCCGGCCTCCGGCGAGGAAGAAAGTCTTCTATCAGGTAAAACCTAAAGCTCTTCTTAAGGTGAGTGTACTCGTACATTACTGTCTGGACTCCCCACACAGAATGTAGTGCTCTCACTAGAGCACGAGTTCCACACTCCACTCGCTATGTCTTCTCTGTAATACCCCGCTCGCCTGTTTTCAAGTCTCTCACAGAGTTTGGAGACCGAGAGGGCAGAGTTATGGGTGCGTCTTTTGTTCTGCCGGTTATTAAGCAGAAGGAAATAAACTGTTTGAGCAAAATAAATAATTAAGCAGTCGTTTGAGGGCTCGCATGCAGCACAGTGCTCACGTTTCTCCACTGCTCGTTTATCTGCCGGTGCTTACAAGGGAATCAACGCCCCCCATATATATCGAGCGGTTTTATTTCCAACAGCAGATAAAAAAGATGTAAATAACTACAGAGCGGGGGAAAGTCTCGCCACACCCCGCAAAACTACTCTATTTCTATCCTCTACCTCACAATGCTCCGGGTATGACACACAATATAATAGCTGCAAACACTGGGTGTGTAAAAGAACCCATGCAGATAGCGCACACACAAACTCACAAAAAAGAGCAGTTCCTCTCAAGCATACAAGAGTCATATGTCCCTAACAGTGACAAAGCGCTCGATAAAATAAAGCCCTCCCTTCAGGCAGAATGCCTAGCAAGCCATTCCTGGGGCTTCAAATTGGGTTATGGAAATAATAAAAAAGACGCTTACACCCTTCAGTTTGCAGTAGCAAGCCCGACCGCTCATGTGCTGCAGACTAAAGTGAAAGCACTGCTCTTAAAAGGACGCGACAAGAAAATGGTTTTACAGCCAGTACTTTTTAGTCCCCAAGCGAGATGGCGGTCTGAGACCTATACTCGGCCTGAGACATCTGAATCGTGCCCTAATAAACCGTTCGTTCAGAATGCTTATGCTTAAAAGCCATTCTCTCACAAATACACATGACAGAATGTTCACTGGATCTGAAAGATGCGTACTTTCATGTACAAATAGCCCCAGCTTATCTGGAATGATCTGAATCCTCTGGCAAAGCAGACGCTTATATTTTGCGGCCCCGACCTATCAGGCAGGCTTCGGCGGGAGCCGGTGGCCATTGGTCGGTGCTGCATGGCTCCCAGGCGATTGGTTTATCTAAAGGTAAGTACAACTGCAGCGAACAATGGCCATTGCAGTTTCACTGCGTGATTGAATAAGGCTTTAGTTGGGAAGAAAAAATTAGTTTAAACTTAAATGATTTTAGCAAATGGGGGGTCTAAAAACGTTCCGTACCCACTGTGTGTGTGTATATATATATATATATATATATATATATATATATACACACACACAGTACATGAAAAAAGTTTGGACACACCTTCTCTAGCAAAGTCTTTTCTTTATTTTGAT
>JAUMHQ010000315.1:3670208-3684005 GCA_032361165.1 Enteromius paludinosus | reverse complement strand
AAGGAGATACAAATGATCACTTTGATGATTTGGGAAATGACCATGAACCGTACGATACGCGAACCGTTGCACCCCTAATAAATATATATATATATATATATATTTTATTTGTATAAAAACATGAAAAAAAAAGTACAAATATTTTACATGTAAATTTTTGTCATTATTATTATTAATGTATATCCATAGTTACATACTAATAATTCGGTTTCTAAAATATATTATTACATTTTAATTAACTTTAAATATTTAATGTATTTATTATTTATCATTAATTTAAATAAATTATTTAAATAGTCTTATGTTGAGATAATTTACTATATTTGTAGAATATATAATGAATACATATAATTTTGTATATTTAATACTTATTATTTTATTCAAACTGTTTAATCAAACTGTTACGCAACAGTTGTTAAACAAATTGGTGTTTACCTGCAATTGTTTTTATATGAATACTATTATTTAAATAAATTAGACCATTAATTAAATATTAACATGTTTTATTCTTAAATAATTTAACTGCCTACCATGATTGTGTCGTACAAATGGAATTTGACTTTTTTTTGTTTTAAATAAATCTAATTATTTAAATGAATTAATTAACTAATATAAAAAGCCTAATTCATGTTTTATAAATGTTTTTATTTTATTGATATTAGTCATTAAAAATGCTATCCTGCTGTTATTACACAAATAAATAAAATTGAATAAAATATTAAATAAATAAAGCCTTACAGTGGGATTTAATTATTTTTAAGGTGTTTTTTTTATATATTTAAATTAACTATATATATATGTAATGGCATTGTGGTGTTAAGAGTTAAGAAGCCTAAGGCCTTTTGCCAGGCTTTCCTCGTGCTGGTCTTCTGCGAACTAAACCACAAAAACCCCTTAACATTCTCACTGTGTAGCCAAGACCTGCTGCTGCTTCATAAGCGTAGACAGACAGCTTTAAAGCGGAGCCTCAGACAGCCCGTGGGCAGCTTTAATATGAGATTCAAAGGCAGTTTCTATAATGAAGCTACCATCTCCCTCCACAGCGCTCTTTTGGAGATGTCTCCAAGCGTGTAGATCTCCGGGACAAACTCCAGTGTAAGAGCTTTTCCTGGTATTTGAAGAACGTCTATCCGGAGGTCTTCTTGCCCGATCTCAACCCGCTGCAGTTTGGCGCAGTAAGTGTGTGTTCAGTGGCTGGGACATCCCAGTATTTCTCTGTTTCGTCTGGCCGCTGTGGTTTCCCACTGTGTGGCAGTCTTGGAGAAAGCTGTTTTGTAAAAGCTTGTTTAAACAGCTTTCATGTTACGACACCACGATCCGTTCCATTTCCTCCTTCTGTCTCCCTTCAGATAAAGAACCTGGGGAAGGAGGCCTGCTTGGATGCGGGAGAGAGTAACGAGGGAGGAAAACCTCTCATTATGTATCCCTGCCATGGGATGGGAGGAAACCAGGTGATAGAACATATCGTTACACCCCTAATATATATATATATTTTAAATTTTTTAATGTTTAATAGGTAAATTTATGCAAATTATGCATTCTATTAATTGCTAATCATCATTTTAATCAGATGAAGGTGCTTTGGGAGGAATAAGTAGCCCATACAATTCCTTTTGATGTTTTATTTATTTGTTACAGTATATAAAATCTAAAAATAGTCCATGTAATTCAAGCAGTACATTATAAAATATATTAAACATCAGTTTATTTAATATGACGTAATCTTTTACATCAGGAGAAATTGCTTTTATTTGATTTATTATTCGTAATTTCAAATTTCTTATTAGTAATTGCTTTTAATTTATTTATTAAAGCATGCTGTTTTTTTTAACACAAGCATGAAAAATATTTGAAAGATATTTAATTTCCAGGCGCATCTCAAATATATTTTTAATTAGATCCCTTGACATGTTTTCCAGAAGCTCTCAGCTTTATATAATGAAGTGTTTTCTCATGCTGAAGGTCATTTCTCTCCTCTGCTCGTACAGTATTTCGAGTACTCGACCCATCACGAGATCAGGCACAACATTCAGAAGGAGCTCTGTTTGCACGGGACCGATGGAGTCGTCAAATTAGAGGAGTGCCAGTATAAAGGTCACAACACCATCACAGGACCTCAGCAGAGATGGGAGCTGAGAGAGGTAAACGCTGGAGCTCTCTCTTTCTCTCTTCTGCACAAGCCTCTGATCTTTAAACTCAACTCCAAAACAGCCCGAGGCCTTGCTGTGTTCCTCAGCTCACCCTCCTCTACAGCTAACATTGTCTTTAGAGACCGGTCATCTCCTGTTGTACTTGACAATGCTCGTTTTATCAAAACTCAAAACAAAAAAATTGCAGTATGTCTGACTTTGCTGCAAAAACTAGTGAGCGTCTGCTTTCTAAGGGAGCATCTAAACCATCATGTGACCTTTAGAAGTAATTTAGAGCAGCAAAAGTCTAGCAAGCTTATTTAAATATTAAATAAAATCCACCCCAATTGATATTTATAATTCAGTATGATTTTTTTAACAAAGTTTCTTGTGCTCATCAAGGCTGGATTTATATAGTTAACTAAAAAAACTAAAAAACTAAAAAAAAAAAAAAGCTAGAAAAAACAACAACTGTGTTTACAATAAATTTATGGACATTAATTTTATCATGACATGTTATTATAACTTACAATAACTATTTTCAACAACAACATTTATTAAATTATTAAAGAATTTAATTAGTTCAAAGTATATTTTTCTTGAAACTATTTAAAAATTTTTGGCCTTTTGGAATAAACCTCAGCAAGCCCTTTATTGCCTTAAAAGGCAGCCTACATAAGCAGCTCACCTGTGTAACGTCACCACTAAACTTTCTGAGCAGACTAAACCAAAATATTTATTAACGAACAAAGCAAACAGTTTGGTTTAAGTGTATGGCCGTCTGTCTAATGCTGATTTAAGCCTGCTAATGTTTGCTTTTGTGATGTGGCCGGCCTGCAGCGCTGATAGATCCTGCTCTCTTATTTTATTCCCTTTACAGGATCAGCTGTTCTATAACAAGGGCTTAAAACAGTGCCTGACCGCTCAACATGAGAACCCCTCTCTAGTGCCCTGCAATCCAGCTGACAAGTACCAGCTCTGGGTCTTCACATGAACCACGGGAGCAACGACACACATGCACACATTGGTATTTGTGGTTTATGGGGACTGGTTTTTATACTGTACAGACTGTATGTGCCATTATCCTACACCAACCCTACACCTAAATCTACCACTTACAGGAAACTCTGCATTTTTAGATTTTCAAAAAACATAATTTTACATGTTTTTAAGCTTTTTAAACCACCTTCAAATTGTAATAATTCTGTCATACCCATGTCCCCCTTAAACCATAAATACCAACATACACACACACACACACACACACACACACACACACTCAGGGTCCAAAACTTAACGTCTTGCCACAGTTGCCAATTCAGGAAAATTTGTATGCCAAAATTATTCCTTACTGGCCATGAAAAAGTAGTTTACAGTATTTGTAAAAATCATAATAATTTTTTATTTATATGCCAATTAATTACAGAGCGTATTTTAAAGAACAGTGCAACTCATTCGCTCTGTCCTAAATTCTACATAGATAGCTGCCTTAGGGAGCATCCTGATGATCAAGGAGCCTGAAGGGTGCAATAGTCCACTTTTCAGTATCCTTCATTCTAGAAGTGTTTTTTTCCAGATTCTACAACATTACAAACTTAGATTTGTACTAAAAAAGTTTAGAAATCGGGCAACAACACTGTGTACTGTACTTAATGACACAAATGTCTTCTCATAGTTCTCTGATTGGTGGAGATTTCTCTGCAGAATTAAGTGTAATGTAGTTTTTAACCGGGAATTACACTGTGAAACACTGTTTAATTATTCAAATAATTTGATTGCTTCAACAAAAGCATAATATATTTCGTTAACAATGATTGTCCCTACACTGGTGACAGTCATGATGACATAGAAGAACAATTTTTGGTTTCCAAAAGAACCTTTAACAGGGAACAGTTCCTAAAAGAACCATTTTGAAGAGCATTTAAAAAATCTAAAGAGCATTTTCAACCTTTTCTTTTCGGTCTAACGCACCGTTATTTTTAAGAGTGTAATGTATATTAATGTTATTTTTACTCTCGTTGCACTGTGCAGGTTGTTCAAAAGAGTTAGTGTTTGGCTTGTTGCTACAGTATGTTCTCATTCTCTCGAAGAAAACTAATATTATGTCAAATGAGTTTTTCAATCAGAACTGTTTTAGTGGGTTCATTTGGTATATTTGGGAGTTCTGTAAAAACATCTACACAATTTAATTAACAATTTTAAATTTAATGTGAAGGGCCAAAAGTAAATGTTGCAGTATATCCAGCTATATTATATTAAAATGTATTACATTTGTATGTAAATAATTTGCTAAAAAAAAAAAAAAATCACTATTGTTTTTTTATTTTATTCAAATGCAAAAATAAAATGAACCACAGTAAAAAAAAAATGTTAAAACAAAAACATAAATAAGAAACGAAGATATGCGTTGGTTGCATGTTTTATTTATTTGCATTTTTTTTAAAATCATACTGTTCTGATGTAGCATGGCGGACCAAATCAAGGTCGTTACAGGCCAAACTGTGCACATCTTTGTATTTAAAAGAATTGGAAACGTGAACAGAATCATCAAATTCCCATCTTTTTTCATAATTAAAATTTGTTAACTCTTTCACCATCTTTTTTTACTGAGCCATTGCCTTCCTTTCTCAGCAGATGCTTTTTATGATTTATGAACAGAAGAAACATGATCAGACTCACTGTCACAGTTAAACTGAGTAATAATGCAGATCCTAATGAAGTCAAAGACAAACTATCTGTTCTTTTCTTGCCAGTGTTAGTGTTAATTTTGGACCCTGAATACACACACACACACACACACAAATTACCGGACAGAGTCTTCTGTATGACACAGACCTTTAATTTATTTTTGTATGTGCAAAATATTGCTGCTGGAGAGTTGGAATATCTACAGGACCAAAAACGGAGCACATCCTGTCTATATGGGCCACGACATGTGCAGTGATGTGAAGTTACATTTTTTCTCTCCATTATGTCTGAAAGACTACAGGACGTGTGTCCTCACAAAGTGGCTTTTCTGATTTTTATCCCGGATGAGCTCAACCACAGTGATGCTGAGTTTGAGGTGCATTCTCTGAATGAACTTCAGATTATGGACGTCTTCAAAAATTCTTCACTTGATTTCATGCAACATGCAGATTTTACAGCACCAAAGACTTGAAAGTGTTTGCTTCGTATTCATATTTCAGAAGTTCCCAAGTCAGTCCTATTCTGCAGTACATTTCTGCTCCATAACTTATTAAAAACAATATTCTGTTTTTATTTAATAAGTATTTCTATTAAATGATTCAGCAGCCTTTTAGAAATAGGTTCTGGTCAAGCCAAACTTTGGAAGTATTAGCAAAAAAATGGTTTTAACATGATAAAAGCCAATTTTATTACTTTATAAAGTAAAATAAGACGGAGATGGAGACATGAAAATGTGTTGCATAGAAGGAATCATGCTCATTACAGGTCAAATATTTTAAATAGAATTTCTGTGGGTTGGTTTTATGTTTTTTAGCAATTTTTTTTTTTTTTTTTTTATCAAACTAAAATATTTTGTGTTTCTTTTTTTTGTTACTTTTCTGTATTTTGGCTTGCTGTTGAACATTGTGAAGATTTGATTAGACTGAAGACAATATCACACAGTGAATGACAGAGACTGGCAGTAGAGGGCGCTGTTATATAAGCGTCTGCCTTCAGAACATTCAGCCTTTATGGCGAACAGAATGAACCCCGAAACATCAGGCCTTTTTTTTTTAAATGTGTGTTTACATCACTCAGAAGACTCAAAAATGTGGTTTCTAAACCATTATTCCATACAATGCCATGAAGTGATGTAGATTAATCGTCTTTGCTCAGAATATATTTTGTAATGAAACAAAAAAGGATTTAATTTTTGTACGAGAGTGTTTACAGAAAAGAAACAGAGTTCATATTAAAGATGGTGGAATGTAATGCTTTAGGTGTTTTTATTATTTGTATCGATCTATCTGTCTGTCTGTCCATTGGTCTGTCTCTCTCTGTCTCCGTCTGCCTGCCTGTGTCTCCATCTGTCTCTCTCTCTTCATCTATCCATCAGTCTGTCTCTCTCTCTATATCTTTGTATGTCTGCCTGTGTCTTCACCTGTCTCTCTCTCTCTCTATGTCTTTGTCTGTCCATCTCTCTCTCTCTCTGTTTGTATCTCCACAGGCCATTCGGATGTTATCAGGCGATTTGAATGGGCCCATTCGATTCGTTATCAGCCCATCCATATGGGTCAGTAGGGGCCTGCTGCACCTACTGGTAAAAGTTGAAATGAAATTAATTATTCTAGCGATTAGATTGTGTTTATTTAACGTCTACACCTACCTCAACCCTAACACCTACCCTTTACCATGATAGAAACAGTATTACTGTCGTACAGTGTTAGGAAAATTTTTTTTTCGATTGATGTACGCATGCCCAGTAGTCCTATGGATGATAACAGCCTTCTAACCAGTAGGGGCCTGCTGACCCATATGAATGGGCCCATTTAATCGAGTGATAACATCCGAAGCGGGTGCGATCTCCACCTATCTGTCTGTCTGTCGCTCTTTGTCTGTCTACGTCTGTCTGAAATCTTCAAGGCAAGGTTTTTGTTCAAGCCAACCCCTGATTTTATAGTAACTTTTTTCCCCATTTATGACGCAACAACAAGCGCTTTTACAAAGAGAATTTTTATTCAATACATACCGTTTAAGGAACGCACAATAAATACACATTATAATAGATCATTCATAAGAAATACTGAAAACAGAACGAGAACTTCTAACTGGTAACATGATATGACGACTCCTGTCTGCTGCCAGTTCATCCCGTCCCGCTGTAGTACAGGCTTCAATGACATCACATTTGTACACGTCTTTTATATCCCATAACGCATCAAAGACTGAGGTCTGTTGTACCAGCGCTGTGTGTGTAAGTCAAGAAGTGAAGTAGAGAAAAATCTGAACCAATGTCCAGACAATAAACCCTAGAAGGCAAAAACACAGAGTGAATATGCTTTCGTAGAATCTGAAACGATGGCGAAAAGGAATTAGAAATTGAAGGCATTCACTTTTAAGTAAACCATTGGTTACTTAAGCCAAGGCAGTGATCCAATGCTGCTGCCCGAATTATCATCACAACATTCAGTATTTTCAGTCATGTCCATGTTTTGTCTTTAAAAGGCGAAGTATGTCATTTTTGCACCACTGGCAGCCATGAGTGTGGATTTTTTAGGATGTTCTGGGTGGATGCTCAAAATGATGAGTCATGCACAAATACAAAAACATTTCAATTCTGACATTAAAAGTTGATGAAAGTCAGAATTATGAGAAAACATGATGACAATTATGACATCAGAAGGCAAAATTATGACTCTTTACTGCAATTTATGATTTATTAGTAATCATCATTTTCATTCTTTTTTTACTCACATTAATGAGTCTCATATTTATAACTTAGTACATCATAATTATGACTTTGGTCACAAATATACCTTTTTTTAATTTAAACTTTGTCATAATTTAAAGTTTTTATATAAAATTTCTATTTCAAATATTTCAAAGAAATGTATGTTTATAGTATGTGTGAGTTTTCATATGGACGGGTAATCGCGCACCACTCAAAGCATAGCATTTTGAGGTATATTTCATGTTTGTAGCATAAAGACGTGTTTATTGTGTGAGGTTAAAGGTTCTACTTAGAGTTCTGAAAGTTAAAGCTGGGATACATGTTTTAAATGACACACTTCACCTTTAAAGATCAGGTTATTTCGCCCCACGAGGTCACGCTACAATGTTGATGACATAAAAGGCATTTGATTGTCCTGTCTTGAGCTTATCGAGAGACGTTCTCCATTGGACAATGACTCTCTTTCATCAAGAGGATAAACAAACTGACATATGCATCATAAGGTTTGTGCGTTAAAAACAGCTTCATCTCAACTCGCCAGTGCTTTACAGTAATATTTCACACAAGAAATCTTATTCTGTGATTATTTAAACACCCTCATGTCATAGCATTAATATTTGACTAAAAATACCCTTTTTTAGGGAAGAAAATAACAGCATAGAAATTGAGAATGACCTGGATGAGGGTGAGTAAATAATGACTGTTTCTTTTTGAACACAGGAGGAAATCTGATGTGAAATGAATTCACTCCTTTCAGTGAACATTAGCTTTCATGTGTGCCATTATCACACTGCAAACTATTGCACTTAACAAATTACTCTTCAAAAAGAATTATTCAGTCCAAGTTTATTGTTAAATTAAATAACCATGACAAGAATTATTATTTTTCCTCTCAAAATCTTAAGCTAAGTTATTGAGTGAATATTTTCACATCATGCCATAAAATATTTATCACTATAAATTGAGAAAAATCACTTTTCTGTACCTTTTTATGCAATACGTGTAAAGTATTACCTTGCACAAACCTAATATGAGTTCATTTGTATTCTAGACTTCGTAATTTAAACACTTTTAAAAATCATCTTCGAATGCTTCGTTCGCAGTAACTTGATGCATTTCAAAGTGCATTTTAATCAGAAATCCCTGTATAATCCCAAAGATAATTTAAGACTTTAGTATCTCAGAGTTCCATAAGACAAAGAGTCTGATCATGTTCATTATGGTAATCTGGTTTAAAAAGTTAAATCTGTTATCTAACTACCTTCTGTCTCCTATCTGTCATTTGAAATAAATGCAGATAGATATGATATATATTTCTTGTTAGTGTCATGAAAAAAAAAAAAAAAAATCCTTCATGTCCCCACTAAAAACTTGCAGATATGTTATAAAAACATCATCTAGGACTGTGTTCGGAATAGCGTGCTAACATACTATGTTTGCAGTATGTATATGTACACCATACTGTTTCCAAAAATTGACTTTTTTTTCTTGATTTTTGCTAGACATTAATCACAAATATGACGTTTTATATGAAAATGGGTCAACTAAATTTCTCCAATTTTTATTATTCTTTTAAAATACTTTCTACTGTAGTATACTACTGTATAAGAGCTTATTTCTGCCATGAGATGGAAAATCGCTTTATATCTCACAATTCAGACTGTTTGCAGGATGTAAACTCGCAATTGCGAAACATCAGAATTGAATTCCCTTTTTTATTTTGTGCTGGAAGATGTAAACTGTTTGAAGCGTATTGGGAGGGGTGTTGGGAAAAATCCTCAAGTCAGGAGGTACACTTGGTATGCACAAAATCTCGCAATTCTGAGAAAAAAGAAAAAAAATCTAATTTGAGATACAAATTGCAATGCATTTTTTTTTCTTGTAGTGGAAACAAGCCTCCATAGTATACAGATAATATACTATGCAGTAAGTAGTAAGTAAATATTCCATTCCAAACACAGCCATAGTCGTGGCACGGTACCAGATAGCCCCGCCCCCTTTAGTGTTCAGGTAACAATTGGTTGCGGTTCTGTTTAATATCAGCCAATGGAAAAGTGCAATTATGTTGAGGAAATGTATCATGTTCACAACTTAAATATCATGGTTTTGGTTTTGTAAGCAAAGGCAAATGAACAGCACACATTTTAAGAGCCGTTTTCATGCTTTCACCAACTCTTTAAAGCATGAAGTATGTGTACGAAAACGCAACAATATTATTTTCTCTTTTACAGTACATCGAACTCTTACAAAACCATAAACCAGCGATGAAAGCTGAAAAAAAAACATGCTTTATCAAATATTTAGATATACACTTACTTCAGAACACTAACAGCAACAATCTTTTTTTTTCTGTTTTCTTTTTTGCACCACTGACACAGATACATAGAAAAGTTCTATCCACATTTCTGCTCAAAACTAGAACTTTTGAAATTACAAGAAACATTGCACGAGCCTAAGGCCAGGAATAGACTTTGCGCCAGTACATAAACGCTTGGCCAACATTTTACAAGCATGGACCTGAAGTTCACCCAAAAATTACAATTCTGTCTTTTATTCACCCTCATGGCTTTCCAAACTTTTTCTGCTGGACTCAATATTGGACCCCGTTTACCTTCATTGTATGGACAAATAAGAATTTTTTTAACTAGTAATATTTAATAAGATTTTTTTTTCTTTTTAAAACAGGTTTGGAATGACATAAGAGTGAGTAAATAATGAAAGCGTTCAATTTTTTAGCTGGACTGTCCCTTTAAGTTCTTGCTCTAGTGGTAATTAACCTCAAGGGGGCACTAACATAACAACTAATGTCTGTTGATTTAAAAACAATGGGTCTCATTTTTACTAAGCAATTGTACGCATAAATTTGTGCTTGAAATCTGTTTCATGAACAAATCAAAAATTGAAATTGAATGTAAATTTACGGAAAAAAATTGGAGCAACTGTATGAACGTATGAAAAACAAATATTGGTAGAATCAAGATTAAATTAATCGTATTATAATCATGTTAAGATGGATTTTCATCGACTTTTCTTCCTGTCATGGATGGCCCTGGCTAAAAGGCGGTAAAAGAAAATTGCGTGCGAAAAATACCCTTATATGGAAATGGCTTAGGTGTGTTTTATGCAAATTACTAAAGTCCGTCGAGGTTGAGAATGCACATTTTTTGCAGAAATTCCATAAGAAGTTCTCTTCTACGTACAAATGCAAAATATTCCAAGCAATTATTAGTGAATAAGACCCATTGCGTTATCGGAATCAAGCTTGCGTAGCTAGAAGCGTTTGCGTTAACGTACTTACGTAGAGTGTTTCCGACCTAAAGCTTATACGCTCTGATTTTGCAGTTTGAATTGTTTTTTGTTCTTTGCAAAGTTCAGTAAAAATACATATTTTTGGATCCGCCAAACGTTAAACAGGAAAACTAAACATTGATGTGCAGAATCGAAGGCTGCATTTATACTCTTGCACCACTCTCTGAATCTAAACAGGAGTGGGCTCAGCGAAAGTGTCCGGTAAAGTAGGTCCTTTCGTGTTGTCCGCTAGCGAAACTTCGGGCAGATTGTGAGACATCTCCTTTGGCTGTTCAGCTACGTAACAGTTCCCGTTGGCATTGTAACTCGTATCCTGTGTATTGTTGTTCAGATAGTTTTGGAATTCCATCTGGCTCAGCTCTCCTGATTGGCTAAGGAAGGTCCCTTTGGATTGGACGCTTTTATCCGGCTCTGAGGCGCAACAGCCAATCACGGCCAAGTGGTGATTGGCGTATGGCTGCTCGGGCTGCTGGGAGTAGTCCGTGTATTGGTCAGCGGTCACATTGTAAGGACCCTGAGACATGACCCTACTGGAGTCATTAACCCTGTCTTGATAAGATGCTGTGTCTCCTACGTAGGGCTCACTAGATTGGTTGACGGAGGCTAAAAGTGTGGACTGAGTAGCGTTTTCCAATTGGTAGTACTCCGCGGTGGAGTTGATGAAATATGAGTTGCCATTAGTTTGGTTGTCGGATGCGACCGTATTTTCAGAGTAACACATCACGGAAGGGGGCGGAGCCACTTCGCTATTGGCCAATCCCGTATTGAAGTCTTCCGTCTTGTCTTCATCCTCATTGTCATCTTCCTCCTCAGAGTCGCTGTTCACTAAACTCTGCGTGCTGGAATCGGATAGACTGCACAGACTGCTGCTCTCGTCCTCGTCGTCTTCGTTCTCATCTTCTTCGTCATCTTCGTCCTCTTCCTCATCTTCCTCATCCTCGTCGTCTTCTTCCTCCTCCTCCTCCTCCTCTAAGGTGTCGTCCATGTCATCGCCGGCCTGCAAATGCATGATGGTGGTCTGCGGGACTGTATCTGGGATTGCGTATTCCAGCGCATGCAGGCCTGTCGCCAGAGGGCTGCAGTGACCGTTCGGGTCACTGTGGAAACCGTTGCCGGTCGGCACAACGACGCCGGAATTCTGCTGCTGCTCGCGGCTCTTCTCGAGTTCCAGCTTCATGATGGTGTGCAGGAAGTGAGTTCGAACACGGATGGGGTTGAACTCGATCCTGCCGGCTGCGTTGCTGCAGCCTTCTTTTGTGCAGCCGCATGGGAACGACATACGGTCCACCTGTGGACATCCAAGAAGACCAAGAAGCACAGACCAGTTTAGGGTGGTTTGAATTACACACAGCAGGAATGGTCTAAATAAAGCCCCTCACTCTCCTGAAGGCCTGATACACGTAGTAAAATTTAACCAGCTGTATCAGTCAGATCTAATCGGTTCTATCAGGGCATACCTCCATTAAACTTTATCTCTGGACATCTTAATCACTTATGCTTATTAGTCTGCCATGTTAAATTTCCTCGAAAGGGTTCGTTTTACTACAGAACGGCAAAGGAGGGCTCTCTTGAGGAGTGCAAATCAGCTCCTGATGGGGTTCTAGCGACTGGGTGAGTCTTATACAATGTGTCACAAACATGTTAGGGTCATATTCACCTCAAAATAATACAAATCGCTCAATATTTTGATGATATTAATATTGTTTTGCATTATATTCATGACAAATAAGCACATTGTAAGACAATTGTTATTAGAGTAGCCATATTATTTCCACAAATTATATAAATGCAAATAATTTAATGGATTAAAAAAAAAAGAAAAACAAATAATATTATTAATAATAATAATAATGTATACAATTTTAAAAAGTAAAAAAAATGATTAAAAAAAACAACATACAGTATTTACATTGTAAAATATTAGACATTGTACATGCTTTTAATTTTTTTTTTTTTTTTTTTTTGCTGTCATACCATAGCACACATTGATACGTCAACTATTCATGTGTGTGTTTGCTGATCATACCTGACACTTGATGCCAGCGAGGCTGCATGTGCAGGTTTCCGGGTCACAGAAGAGTCTGCAGTCACAGCCACAGTCTTCCCTGGACACCCGGATGGCCCGTAGCTCATGTTTCTCCTCTACATCGATCTTCTTGACGCCAGATGAGCGCAGCAGAGCACGCCGCTTCTTAGTGGTCAGCGGCTGAAGGAAAAAGTATTCATCCACCTCTGTGTTATCAATATCCAGATCATCATCAGAGATGTCATCCAGCGTGAGAGCGTTGGCCTCGTCGGACTCCACCGAGCCATTCTTCGTCAACTGAGGACGATACGAAAAGTGAAATATTAAAGACATTTGCACAGTAATATATGCAAAGCTGTAGTAACTAATAACATGTAATCGGAATTACATAATCAGATTCCAAAATTTAAGTACTTGTAATTAGAATAATAACACTTTAAAAAAAAAACGCAAACAGACTACAGACTACTATATATATATATATATCCAAAGTCCGGTTTTGTGAATTTTCCCACATAGACTAGTCATTAGTCGGGTGGCTACACAACATTTGACCAAAAGGATTTATTAAAAAAACATTTCAGATTTAAGAAGTCAACTACCGATGACCCCTTTACATACCCCTGACATTTGTTGTAAGTTTATGTATCTCGTTTGCATGTTCACGGTTCTCTCATATTGGCTAATGGGTGTGCAGGTGAACATAAAATACTTTTTTAGTAAGTTAATTATTTTCAGAGTTATTTTAAAATATTTTATTTTCATTTATAATTTCATTACATTTTTGCCTTTAATTGAACTCACAAACCCACTGCAGTTCCTTTATGAACTCCAGTTTGGGAAAGCTTAAAGGTGCCTTAGAATGCATTGAGAGAATATTTTAAATTGTTCTCTGATATGTACATAGAAGGTATGTAGCTTAGGTAAGGGGAACA
>JAUMHQ010000315.1:3650516-3663640 GCA_032361165.1 Enteromius paludinosus | reverse complement strand
TTACCTCTTGGATTGATGAAAGCGGCATTAAAGATTGTTAATATTTGTTAAATGTAACAAATAGTTTGTGACTGATTTGTTCAAACGCTACATAGCGGTCAGACAAATATGATTTGAACCATACTAAGGCACTTCCACTAATGCCAACATCATTTTCTAGTCTATTCAAGAGAATGTTGTGGTCAATAGTGTCGAACGCAGCGCTGAGATCCAATAGCACTAATAATGAGGTACAACCACGATCAGATGACAGAAGCAGGTCATTAGTAACTCTAATTAGAGCAGTCTCAGTTCTATGATACGGTCTAAATCCTGACTGGAAATCCTCACAGAATTACGAAATGTATTATCAAAAAATCAGCATTTCCCAAACGAATGCTGTCATTTACTGTTGCTGTGAGGATGAAATAAAAATGAATTAGGCATAAACTAATGTCTTCAATTCACAGCAAATTTTCAGATATATGAATGATTCTGAAGTTGTAACTGAACGGGAGTGACAAGGTCGGATACAAGTGCTAGCTTTATTCGACAGGCAGGGTCAAATACCGGCGAACAGGGAAATGGAGACAAGACAGAATCGAGGTCGAGGTGTACAGGCAGAATTTGGGGCTGGCAGCAAACAATCAAAAACCATGTAAACAGTCCAAGATAATTAACAGAAAAACAAACATGGGTAACGCTCAGAAAAGTAACACATGGGAAAACAAAACCTCACGGTGAGTGAGGGTTTGACACTGGCTTTTATGCAGGGTGTAATGAGTGTGTGGGTGTGGTGACGAGCTGCAGGTGTGTGTGAATGAGTTTCAGGTGAGAGTGTGATCAGTACAGGGATGAATCATGGGAATGGAATTTCTGTGGTAATGGTGCAGTTCTGGATGGGGTGCCCACAAGCCCCTCCAGCAGGCAATCGTCACGACAGTAACCTTTCTACTGATTGAGGGATAATGCAAGTCTTTATGACTTACAAATGGTAATGAAAAAAAAAGCAGAAAAAGACCCTACAAACGGTGAGAAACTATGACAACTGTCATAATGAGTATCCCAGAAACCCCAGAATTAGTAAGAAACAAGTATTGGATGTAATTCAGCAAATAATCCAGGATTGTGTTATCATCATAGAAGAAAGTAAGCTGGTAACACTTTAATTTAGGAACCAGTTCTCACTTATGCATGCAAATATTGGCAGTTTATAAAGCACACATTAATGGCTTATTCTGCATGATCTTTTTCGGCATCCCTTAACACATAAGCTTAACAAACATCAATTAATAAGCAGCAAATTAGGAGTTTATCAAGTTAATCATAGTTCATTTGTAAGTTAATAGTGAGAATTGATCCCCAAATTAGATATGAAAATCATATGATCTATAAATCTCAGTTTCAAAAAACTGTCACTTGATAAAAAAAAACTGCTTTTGTGGTCCAGGTCACGTTTGTCTTAAATGATGAACTGTAAACCTTTCACTGGCTATTTACATGAACTGAACTTACTGACTTGAATGAAAGTGAGAAAAGACGTTGTAGCAGCTCATGTTTGATTATCACCTCAGCTCAGCTGTAAAGCTGCACTTGACAAAAAACAGCAATGCTGCATTTCGACACGCTATGTTTACTGCTCGTTGGTAAAAGTAGCTTGTTTCTGAAAAGGCAACATGTTTTAAAAAAACAGCAAATGTTCTGTCGCGCTATGGAAAATTGTTGTTAAGTCAGTGGCGTCTCTACCTCTGGTTTGTTTCTCTCTTCTCAAACTACACGAAACAGAAAGCAGTTTACCCAGAGATCAGAAAATGTTGTTCTCATTAGGAATAAAGATGAACGGCTCATTCGTCAAAACGCGCCTGCTTTTAGCAGACCTTCAGCAAAAATAGAACAATAATTGCGTCAATTAGTAACAGTGGGGAAAACAGAAGTGGCTGTTCGGTGGGGAGATGAATGCAGGTCTGCTGGATGGAGGAGGAAGAGGAGGCTTGGTACTCAAATATACAAAATTATAGGAATAGTGCACCAAGAAATAAGATGTTTTTTCAGTGGAACACTACAGGAGGAGTTTTAGGAATCATTATGCAGCCTTCCCCCATACAGTGGCAATTTATAGAGCGGTATCTAAGATGGATGTTTTTAAAAAGCCATACAAGTAGTCCATTGTGCACTGTATTTCAATAAATATACAATCAAATACTTTTTTAAAAGTGATGGTAATGTATAATGATGAGATTAAACTATGTATTTATTGAATGCAGAGACTGTCTCTGTAATCAAAATGTATCTGTATCTAAAGTGCTAGAAAAGAGAGAGTGTATGGTTTCTGTTGCTTCATCAAGTTTTTCTATGCTATTGGAAGTGCTAAAGAATTGAGATAAATCAGGAAGATTACTTACAAAGCAGTCTTTTGTGGTAGAAGTGATAGTTCTACCATACTTGTAACAAGGTGCAGCATTTACAGGTTTATCTATATGAAGTTTACTAGATAAAGACTAGATAAAGATCTGAGATATTATTGCTTTGCTGCAGAATTTTAACACTATTAATTCATGTGACAGTACTAAATCTAGAGTATTTTTTTCGACAATGAGTAGACAATGCCCCATAACCCCAATAGAGTTCAGAACGAGGAGCATAAACTTAAAGTGTCACCAAGACACAAAAAGAAAATTACAATATACGCTCAGTTAAAACATACTTGAGAAAGAAATCATGCAATTCAACGTGGTTTCCAGCTGAAATGATCGGCACACTAAAATAGCTTTGAAATCATTTTCACTTAGAAATTGTAAGTAGTTGTTCTGTGAAATCAAACTGCCCACTTAGGAAGCAACACTGATTTCAATTTCAGTGATTCAATTTCAATCAATTTCAGATGCTGTTGTGCAAATGGAATAGACAACAGGTGGAAATTATAGGAAATTAGCAAGACACCCCCAATAAAGGAGTGGTTCTGCAGGTGGTGACCACAGACCACTTCTCAGTTCCTATCCGCCTGATGTTTTGGTCACTTTTGAATGCTGGCAGTGCTTTTACTCTAGTGGTAGTATGAGAGGTTTGCTGTGTATGTCAGCGTAGTGTCCAGAGCATGGAGGTGCTACCAGAAGACAGGCCAGTACATCAGGAGATGTGGAGGAGGCTGTAGGAGGGCAACAACCCAGCAGAAGGTCCGCTACCTCCACCTTTGTGCAAGGAACAGGAGTACTGCCAGAGCCCTGCAAAATGACCTTCAGCAGGCCACTAATGTGCATGTGTCTGCTCAAACGGCCAGAAACAGATTCCAATAGGGTGGTCCGACATCCACAGGTGGAGGTTGTGCTTACAGCCCAACACCGTGCAGGATGTTTGGCTTTTGCCAGAGAACACCAAGATTGGCAAATTCACCACTGGTGGCCTGTGCCCTTCACAGATGAAAACAGGTTCACACTGAGCACATGAGACAGACGTGACAGAGACTGTTCTGTGGAGAACATTCTGCTTCGTGCAGCATCCTCCAGCATGACCGGTTTGGCAGTGGGTCAGTAATGGTGTGGGGTGGCATTTCTTATGAGGGCCGCACAGCCCTCCATGTGCTCGCCAGAAATAGCCTGACTGCAATTAGGTACAGAGATGAGATCCTCAGACCCCTTGTGAGACCATATGCCGGTGCGGTTGGCCTTGGGTTCCTCCTTATGCAAGACAATGCTAGACCTCATGTGGCTGGAGTATGTTAGCAGTTCCTGCAAGACGAAGGCACTGATGCTATGGACTGACCCGCCCGTTCCCCAGACCTGAATCCAATTGAGCACATCTGGGACATCATGTCTTGCTCCATCTGCCAACGCCACGTTGCACCACAGACTGTTCAGGAGTTGGCGGATCTTTAGTCCAGGTCTTGGAGGAGATTCCTCAGGAGACCATCCGCCACCTCCTCAGGAGCATGCCCAGGCATTGTAGGGAGGTCATACAGGCACGCACACTACTGAGCCTCATTTTGACTTGTTTTAAGGACACAACATCAAAGTTGGATCAGCCTGTAGTGGATTGTTCCACTTTAATTTTGAGTGTGACTCCAAATCCAGACCTCCATGGGTTAATAAAGTTGATTTCCATTGATAATTTCTGTGTGACTTTGTTGTCAGCACATTCAACTATGTAAAGAACAAAGTATTTAATGAGAATATTTCATTAATTCAGATCTAGGATGTGTTATTTTAGTGCTCCCTTTATTTTTTGAGCAGTGCGTATTGATGTGTCCATTTGACAACTAGATTCATATGGCTTTTCTGATGCGCAATAGCTCACCTTGAAACTCATTTTGGAACAAAAGAGCTAAAAAGACTGTTTTAAGACATGGTTGCTTCAGAAAATGTGTTTTTATCTCATGTTTGCTTTTGCTGACTCTCTCATTTTGGTTTAATTATATTCAAATGCGATAGCGCATGACCTTTTTACTGGACATTTCAAAGTGCCATGCAAATACATGCACATACAACAAGAATCATAATAAAACACTGCCAGATTTGCTTTCATCTGTTTCACAAAACTGAACACAAAACATTGCCACCTAAAGGACATTTCAAAGCATCATTAAACATGCAAGAAGCAACATAATATTACTTTGCTGAAAGGTGTTTTCAGTGATTCTCATCGTGTCGTTCCAAAACATTGCAAAATTACTTTTTCTTTCTTTTTTTTCAATAAGCAGTAAATTGAACAAAGTTGTAACTTTTTCTTGCTGAAATAATAATCAACAACAAGATTTTATCACCACAAAATGTGTTGTCAAAAGCAAAAAAGCTACAAAATGCGCATATTTTGTGAGAAACTGTGACAAGCTCGAGCAAAACAGCCACTGTTAGCGTTCCAGAAATAAAAATAAACAATTATTGCGTTTCATTCAGCAAATATGATGCAGGACGGTGGTATCATAGTAGAAGTGAGTTAATAACACTTTAATTTAGTTGCTTATTAGCATTGGCTGTTTATAAAGTACACATTATTGCCCTATTCTGCACGATCATATTTTAGATCCCTTAATACATAAGCTTAACAACTACCATTTAATAAGACGTAAATTGGTAGTTTATCAATTTGCCGTTTTCAATGGCTAGTTATTAGTGAGAATTGATCGCCGAATTAAATGTGATTAGAAAGCCATATAGAGGTTTGGAAGTTTTCATTTTAGTATAAACTTTTCAAGCCATAATTGATTTCATGTATTATTGGAAAATAACTGCACGATGCAATTAAGTTGTCGTCTTTATGTTTCACAGGCAAAAATGACAGGCTTTGGAGCAGCATGAGGGTTAGTAAACCCAAGCCGAACTTTCATTATTGAGTGAAGTATTTTTGAAAAGGCTCATTCACAGTGCACTGTGGTGGTCATGGATTGTCAGGGTAGGATGAAAGCAGCACATTCCGGACTTAAGAGACCGGAGACAGAGAGATGGGAAACAAAAAAGTAGAGGGAGTCTGATCGGACCCTGCAGCAGAGGGCCAAAAGGCCAGACTGTCTGAAAGCCAAATTGGCAGCCGAAGAAAGAAGCCATTTGAGACTTCAAAGGTAGGAACCAAGCGATCCGTCCGTTTGGAGAGAAAGCGCGTCTGGTTCCTCCAGGCGTGATGAGGTGTAGGTTTAATGACGGCAGAAGGTTTCCTTTGTACAGCCGGCGAGCTGGAGGGAACTGAGCAGAAAGTGGGACTATCAGCGGCGTGTGAATATGCATGGCCTCCATGCGGGAACGTCATCACTTGTTAAAGGCTCAATGATGTCAGAATGGGCTTTTATCTGGGAAATAAAACGAGGAGCTAAAGAGAAAGTGAGAAATGGCTTGCTGCACTTGTCCTTTCATTGAAAAGACGTGTCCTGCCGATAGACTCCATTTAGCAGAAATGAGTGCAAAACTCAATGTTCCTCTATCAAGTAAAGCATCATCACGCCATCCTGTCGGAAATGTTATTATTTGAGCCGCTAGAGAATAACGCTGCATTTTTAATGAGTCTGAATTAGGACTGAGTTTCTGGAGTGATGAGAGGAGAATCAACAGCTTAGATCAAGCTCACTTTTTTTTCTGTTTCGTGTGCATGTATGTAGCAGGGAATGTGGATGACTTTTATGCTCTTAAGGTCCAAACTTAGCTTTTGGACACACCTGCATGTAAATAAAAAAAGGAAATATAGTTACAATTATGCATTTTTTTATGCTGAAAATGATGATGCAGAGAAGCCTGATCTGAACTCTAATCACAACTTCACAGCTTTTTTGCCTGTGTGAAATTATTTGGCTCTTTTCCTTTCCTCGCGTTTTATGTTAGACTCCACTGGTCTTTGTGTCTCAAGATGAGCTTATCTCCATCTCTGCATTTTGCCTTGTCATATTTTGGTCAAGATCACTAAATGATGAAGTGCATCTAAAAGCAAGTCAGTTCACTCATCTGCAAACTTCAGTCAGGCAAGTACTGTTCTTGCCTTCCTAAATAAGAAATGCATAAAATCTTTACAATTATTGAATCTTATAGAAATGTGTGTGTGTGTATAATTGAACAAATATGTACAGTGAGTTACGGAAAGTAAGACCCCCTTAAATGTTTCACTGTTTGTTATATTGCAGCCATTTGCTAAAATCATTTAAGTTCATTTTTTCCCCTTATTAATATATACATAGGACCAGGTTCATATTGACAGGAAAACACAGCATTGTTGAAATTTGGTTAAAAAAAGGTTGAAAAGGGCCAGACTTTCACACCAGCTCACCGCAAGGTCTTGAAGGCGTTTCATTTCTGAGCGGTTTCCCTGTTTGTTTTCCTCTGTGTGTGATTTTTGGATTGTTTACCTGGTTTCTGATTGTTCTCTGCTTGCCCCAATCTCTGCCTGGATTATTGACTCTAATGTAGCCTGTCTCTGTTGCATCTGTCTGCCATCGTTTTGACCCTGCCTGTATTTGACCATGATCATTAATAAAAGCTTGCACTTGGATCCGCCCTCTTCTGTCCCTGTTATTACAAGGTATAACCATGAAATTAAGTGTTAACATATTTTGAAAATATGTACATGTATTTAGATGTACAGTATTAGTTTATATATATATTTATATATTTTTTACAGCACTCCAAGTGCTATAATTGCTGTATATGTGAATGGGACAGTATTTTATCTGAATCTCTAACATTAGTAAAAATATTCCATTTTGGCGTAAACCATATAATGTTGCTCTCCCTGATAACGTTAGCGGCCAGCTTTTGGGAAACTCAGTTTTATTCACTTGCTAAAGCCAATTTTAAGTTGCGTTTGGCGGCATCTGCGGCTCTCAGATAGTTCTCCTCAGACTGCAGGTTTCCCACTGAATGTGGCTCTTCCTCTGAGAGAGGTTATCCGTCTGCCACAGCCACTGTAAACAACACCGATAGAGCTTCATTCAGAGATAAAGCCTATATGAAATGCTGAATCAGAGCTTACGGGTGGCCGCTTTCATCACACACCTCCTGTGCAGGAGTATAACGGTCATAACACGCACCGCTGAGCTCCAGAGAGAGATAGAGATAGATAGGTCACTGTAATCATACTGGCATTTTCTGAGCTTCTGAAGCAATACCCATCTCAGCTCAATCACAGTTTTCAGTGATGGACTTTCACACACTTTACACAGTAAAAAGTTCACTCCTGGTTGTGTATGTGTGTGTGTTATCTGGGTACAAACATACCGTGTTCACCAGCATGGGGAGAGTTTGAGCTTGGTCAGTCTTGCATGTCAGACGAAGAGGGTGAAGCAGTCAGTTGTTCTTCTATATTCCTCTGAAAATGTCTACTTTTGATCCATGATGAGATAGACATGCTCACTAGAGCCCAACAACATTGTGTATGGCTTCTGTAGCCTTAATGAGTGATCTTAAAGTGATAGTTCATCCTAAATTGAAGATTTTGTCATCCTTAACTGATAGCTTCCCCCAGTTGTTAGGGTGGAAGTGATTTTTATTTCAGTCATAATTTCAGTCTGTTCTGTGATCAATCCAACAACAGAACACATAGCATGCCATTAGAAGAGTTGGAAAATAGTACAATAGAGTGCAATGTATTTTATGATGTTTTTTGTGAAGTGTGATTGGATGACTAGATTTTTACTAGATTTGCAATAGCAAATTGTATTAACACACACTCACAAACAATTTTTTTTTGTTTTGTTTTCCATTGTTAATATTTTCATTGTATTATAGTTTTTAATAATATTTTAAAATATTATTTATTATTATTATTATTATTTTAATATACATATTTTGATTTCATTGTAATTTTAATTAGTTGTTTAAATTATTAGGTTTAATTTATTTTTATTTTATCTTCATTTAGTATTAGAGGCACAAATTAAACTAAATGTAAATTCTTGATGTAAATAACTTAATTATTTGTTTCATTGACATCAAATCAGCACATTTGAATATTTTCTGACACTGAAGACTAGAGCAATTATGTTGAAAATTCAGCTTTGCATCACAGGAATACATTACATTCTGAAATCTATTCAAATACAAAACAGTTATTTTAAATCAAAATAATATTTCTTAGTGCTACTGTATTTTTTATTAAATAAATGTAGCCTTGGCGAGTATAAGAGACCTTTTGCAAAAATGTTAAAAATGTAAAGTGTGCAGTATGTATGTTTTTATTCTAATTTTTATTCGTAAGTGATGCTTCTAGTCTTCCAGTTTATAAACTTGTTGCAGTCGTTATGAGATCGCAAATATGCAACTTGATTTGAATTTTGATGGCTTAAATGCTTCCTGTGTAGAAGCTCACTTAGTTTCCTTTCAGAGTCAAAGTGTGTGTAAAGTAAGTTTGTATCCTCCTTCACAGCTCACTTATTAGCAGTTGGCCTCACTTCTTTAATAATCCTAAGGTCACCGGGGGTCATTGTGATTCATAGTGAGAAGGGCAGACAAGGTCTTAGCCACCATCTGATTAGACAAATGTTTTCCCCTTCAGCAAGGTGACTGGACTCCACCCGTACAGCCCAAGTGTGCAATTAGGAGACCTGTGATTTATTGCTTTTACCGACGTCCTTTCAGTCCAGCACATATATCACCAAACCATGAGTGATTCACCTTTTACTGATTGATTGTTCCTCTATATATGAAATAAGCTCATTAGAGCAAATGGAAAAAATGAAATGCAGTTTAGAGCCTTCAAATAAAGCAGCACGGCAGCCGTGCCAACAGGGATTTGAAGACTGAATTTTCCTCAGTAATTGTCTTTCTCTATAAATCCTTTTCACCATGGAAAAAAACCTCAGACTGCTGCAGAATCACAGTGTGTTTTCTTGTGTTTTTTCTCAGTCATGTACTGTGGTACTTAAAGATTCATCCAGATTTCCCAGTCTTACTGAAATCCCACCCTGTTGGAAAGAAAAGTCGCAGATGAAATCTCTATATTATCTCAAGATTAAATGCAGTGCTTTCCCCCAACTTTACTTGTGTGTCTCCTGAGAAAAGACCCTTGTGATCTTACATGTGTCTCAGAAGAGATCTCAGTGTCTCAAACTTGCTTAGATTTGTCAAGATACCAAAGTCAGAGTAATCTAAATACGATCGCAAACATTTCTCATCAGATTCTCCCAAGACTACATAATCTAAGTCATGAGGTTTGCATTCCTTTTAAAGCTTTGAACTCTTGCTGTATGTGAGTTCTGCAATGACAACTCTGAAGGTCTTAGCATGGTGACAGTGTTAGTGTGTTCAGGCGGAATAGATCAGAAGTACAGAAACCTGCTACTGGTAATACATCAACAGACTGTGAGCATGTAAGAAATACTGCTGCTGCACATATGACATACATGAAATTACACCATAGCAGTTTTTAGACAGGTGGAGGGTTTCTGAAGTGCACTGCAGCTGCTACAGTAAGCACTAACCAAATAGCTGATTGATGAGAAACAAGCTCATCGGTTGCTGTGATGTGAAAAGAAACCAATCATCTGCGCTATTTGTGAATGATCGCGTGATTTATTTCAGAATGAGTTAGAACCTATCGGCCTGCTCCATCTAGAGTTTCATGAGCGAATATTGTGTTTATTGACTCATTTGTGCATTGTATTTTTTGTACAGTAATTTTAGGAGAAACTTCTGAGACAAAGCGCAAAACATAATTGAGAGCTCCATAAAGTCTCCTAACCCATGAACAAGCAATGCATTTTCTCAGATGTTTTAAAAAGGGATCACAAAGTTGCAGATTTGTCAGAATACCAAAGTCTGCAATGAAAAGTCAGGGATCTCAATATTAACTTTTCTCATCAAATTGCCTTGCTCAAGGGTCTCACCTCAGTTGTGGTATTGAGGGTTGAGATAAATTCCCACCAGACCTGGGACTTGAACCTGCAACCTTTGGATTACAAGTACAACTCCCTATCCATTAGGCCACGACTGCAATGTACATTATGAGGTTTGCTATTGGAGGAATTTTAGGAGAAACATCTCAAGTTAATGAAACGTTAGTCTCTTAAGTCATGAATAAACAATGCATTTCAAATCTCCTGCTTCTCAGATGTTTCTCCTGAAAAAAGGATCTCAAATGTGTCTGACTTAAAATCTAATCTCGTATTGTCTCAATTTGTGCTCAGATTTGTCAAACAATCAAAACATGAGAGATCTCAGCATGAACTCTAATCACTGTGTCTTTATTCATATAAAGGGATTTTTGGAGAAACCTAGCTTATAAAAACATAACTGAGACCTCTATTAGATTTCATGACCCATAAACAAGCAAGGCCATTTTTAGGTATCCTGCTTATCAGATGTTTCTCCTGAAAAAAAAAAAAATAAAATTCTAGAGATTTAAAAGGAACCACAATGTTGCAGATGTTCCAAAATACCAAAGAATGAAACAAAAAGTCAGAGATCTCAAAGATTTTTCATCTAACTCTCCCAAGACCAAGTATGACTTACTTTCTAAGACAAAATTATGTCAAGAAATGAACCCTACACACTTACAGTATGTCAGTAATTGACTCATTTGTCTCTATTTTTATGTCTCCTTTAGCCAATTCATTCTTCAATGAAACATAACAGAGAGCTCCATTAAATCCCATGAGCTATGAACGAGCAACCTCTGAGCAATTAAATTAGCCTTTGGGACTGGATTGATTTTTTTCACCCCCCGCAAGCACCACCACAGGAGCGAGGTATCCATAAAAGATAATAACAAAAACACACACAAATCTTTGAAGTTCATTGCAGGTTCGCTGTAACATAAAAGTGTGTTGCACCGTTCCTGATATTTCAGTTTCTCTCATGGTTTACTAACACTCTCGCTCCATTTCTTGTCTGCTATAACAGATTTTTTAAGGTGCGATGGCAATATGGAGCGGTGACATGAGCCGTTGATGTGTCGGGTTGAATTTGCGTGAAGGTCTGAGCTGTTGAGTGTCATCCATCTTTGCTCCTGTCTGCGCCGTAATGATGTCTGTCAGGCTGCAGCAGAGGATGAGAACTGAAGGTTAATCTCTCCATATCCCTTCAGTGTTCTGAATGCTTAAAGAGCCGTCGGGCCGAGCTGACCGTGCCGTGTTTACGGGTCCCTGTCTCTGCTAAGAGATCACAAAGACAGAGGTCTGACACCTCTGAGGCACTTTGAGAAAAGCAATGGAGAGACAGTGAGAAAAGAAAGGCTTTTGTTCTTTATTTGCCCGTCACAGTCTCACCTTTCCATTTTCAACTGTTGGTCCGTGTAGCTCCAGGTACTCAGTTTGTAAATTACAAGGTCTCTGAATGTGGGCTGGTGAGTGTGTTTAACATCAAACTGACACTTTAAGCGCTGCAACATGACAAATCTACAGCGCTCCCATTAAGATTAATGAAGGTGCCCACACTGTGCGGTCTAGATAGGGTTGTTTGATGTTGTTTATTTGCATCCCAATGCATCTTGTGTAGATTGAGCTTAAAAGTGTGTTGACAGGTGTGATGAGTTTATGAATTACTTGCATTACATTGAATCAGTGTGTAATTACTATTATTTAGCGAACAGCTTGCATTTGCTGTATGGCTGTGTTATTTCAGTATTCAGATTTTGTTTAAATTTATGGGACATTTATTCAATCTTTATTTTATTTTTTTTCAATTGGTCCTTTACAACACTTTACACTTATTCATTTTAGTTTGTCTACTAACATTGCTGTATTTTATAGTGTGCATACATACATCACGTAACGCTAAGTAACAGGGCGAGAGACAGGTGGTAAATGAAACACGTATGTATTAAACACAAATTCGGTTGGCATTCATAGCTCAGCCGTCAAGCTACTAGCAAGAGAGGATTTTAACCCTTGCAGGCAAGTATCCACAGGTGATTCTAATTAATAGTCAGGTGATTGTGAGTGAGTGAACGAGGCTGTGCTGGGATTAGTGACTGCTGACATCACCTCCCCCTCCTGGAAGGTGTGTCCTAGCACCTAAAACCATCCCAAGGGGGTGGGCACCCTGGAGGCCGCACGAGTCACTGGTTGCCTCCAGGGCCGGATCAGGAGCCTTGGGAGGCTGTAGTGGATCATGACGCTCGGGAGGCCATGGCGGATCAGGGGCTGCCTGCGGCTGTGGGACACTATAATTAGGATAGGCGGAACGGGGTCCCCGGGGATCAGATCTGGCATATCGGCCAAAAAATCCAGCTCCGGCCCATTACATCGGGGGCTAGGAACCATGGAAATCCAGGACCGCTTTCGGGATTTTGGCACCGAGTTGACTCCATATTATGCCGCCTTTATAGGAAACTCATGCTGTATGGCAAGGCGCGAGTCGGGCAATGGAGGATGGCCTCCTGCCTGTTGCTCGTGCCAAGCAGGAAGAGTTGTGAGCCCCTTCAAGAGACGGTGGAGGATCTCCTCAGGGATGATAATTTTTTCGGTTGAAGGGCTGAGCTTCTGTAACGCTCAGTAACAGGGCGAGAGACAGGCGGTAAATGAAACACGTATTTATTAAACACAAATTCGGTTCCCATTCGTAGCCAAGAAAGAAGGCAGCAAATCATATATTAATCAGGCAATTGCAGTAACTCAGTCTTAAAGCAATCTTCCTGATCGCAACATAAACAACACTGGTGAGCAGAGGTGGAAAGAGTAATAAAATATTGTACTCAAGTAAAAGTACTGTTACTTCAAAGAAATTTTACTTAAGTAA
>JAUMHQ010000315.1:3580828-3594341 GCA_032361165.1 Enteromius paludinosus | reverse complement strand
TCATGGCTGTATTAGATCAAAAGGGTGCTTCTACTAAATACTGAGCAAAGGGTCTGAATACTTAGGACCATGTGATAACACAAGTCATAATGACTGAAATAAATACGTTCAAATATAAATAAAAGAAAATTAAATAAAATAATTAATAGATTCAAAAAATTAAAAGATTCCAAAATCAATAAAAATACATGTTATTTTACATTGCTAACAAACCATGTTCATAACTTGGCCACAACTTTTTAACCGTACCCGTACTACAATTTCTTGGGGATTTGCATCTTTATTTCAACATCTAATAATCTCTCTAAAGTCATTTTATTCTTTCTTGCTGATATCAGAAGAGATATGATACACTTTGGAGTGAAAGTAAGTATCATTGAACCAGGCTTCTTCAAGACACAAGTGACAGATCTGGGCCTCATTGAAGATGATCTGAAGAAGCGGTGGAACAACCTGCCAGCAGAGGTCAGGAGAGCTTATGGAGACTCATACCTGCAGGATTGTGAGTGCTTCTGGTGTCATATCAGCACAGATTTCATGCAACACCAAACTGCTTTAGATTTCTATCATAAGGCTTTTTAAGCAATAGTTCACTCAGATGTGCTCATCCAGTGAAACACGCAATACTTGACTAACAACTTCAATAACAGTCTTGCTTAGCAGACAAATATTGGGTAAAATAGTTCATTTTCAGTTGTTTTAGCCTTGTTTTGGATGATAACACTGCTAGGTTGTACTGACATTTCTGCACTTTTCTCAATCGTTTCTTCCAGATATAAAAGTGCAGGAGTTTTCCATGAATAGACTGACCAGCAGTGATCTTTCTAAAGTGACGTTATGCATGCAGCATGCTCTTTCAGCACTTCATCCTCGAACACGCTACAGCGCAGGCTGGGACGCCAGGTTCTTCTGGATTCCTCTCTCGTACCTACCGACATGTATAGTAGACATCTTCACCAGCATTATAATGCCTTCCATAAAGAAGAGCTGAACATCCCTACAAAGAATCACTAAAAACAACACTGCAGCTCAAAAAAAGATAATATGACCTAATTTGATTGACCTGAAGGTTCATCACATACAGCGGCCAAATGTCCAGTGTTTCATATCATTTAACTTACAAACTGCAGAGTAGCAGAAAAAGGCAAGAAATAATGTCTTTGGGATCATGTTAAAATGAAAAATTAAGAGCAAGACGGAAAAAATGTCTTTGTGGCAGGTTTGGTGCTGATTAGCGAATACAAGACTTCTTCAACCTACAAATGGTTTGCTGAAAGCAAAAAATGCAATGAAATGCATCATATTTTGTTAAAAAAATGTATACAATTTGAAATAGGCACTATTATTGTAATCAGAATTAAGAAAAGTGTTATGCAGGGCTGTGCATTAATGCAATCAAATAATACGTTTTATATGTTATACACAAATAAATGACTCTTTGGTGTGCCACAATGTATTCATAGCATTTCTTTTATTATTTTAAATGTTTGACCACATCATTTTGAATTAAAATAGATATTCTGATAAAAGCAAGACATCTCCAGTCATATATTAGTCTGCTTAAACCCTAGTCTTACATTCATCAGCCATCTCTTTGACCTGCATCTCAACATCACATGAACAACTGATACATAGAACCGACCAGTTTATTTTTTGATAATCTGTGGATGTATGTTGCAATACAGAAAACAATATGGGCTCACTTTGACTTTATTATCTTTATATTATACCTTTTATATTTTCTTGTAAATAAATGAATAACAAACGTGCTTTTGAGGTTAGCATATCTGCAGCATTTGGATGGGTAATGTGCTTCGAAGGAATGTCTCAAATTAAAGAAATCTTCCAAATCCACATTCAACAAATAGCGAAGACCAGGCTTGAAGAGAACCAAGAGCATAGCTCTCAAAGCTCTTCATTCAGCACAGGCCCACTGACCTTTTACGAAGCATACACTCCACACAAGCAGTGACTCCCCTCTCACACACACTATTTCATGCGCCCTCTAGTAGCCTATTAGTACCATCTAGAAATAAGTGGGCCAGACAGAACGAGAAATGTGTAATATATACATATATATATATATATTGTGTCTATTGTAAATCAAAACAAAAAGATCGCAACATTTCTTATCAAAACAAATTTATTTGATTTTCACAGCAGCATTAATTTGTTTCCAGTTCCTTTCTACAGTAACATAATCGGCATGTCTAGTTATAAATTCATAATATTCATTTTTTACTGTCTTCAATATACAAAATCATTTCAAATAAATTGACTTCAAAGCCCATGCACTTCATCAGATGGGAAAGCACATATGAAAAGCCCTTGAAACGCTGATGGGACATCAGATCTCACAGTTATAATCACATGCATATAAACTGGGAAATTTCAAGTATTATTTCAATATATAAAACAGAAGATCTATTCAAATGTGTTTAGAGCGGTGTATGTCACTGCATCCAGACTTTCTTTAATGAGAGTCCCTTCCTCTGCATTGCATATTCAGAGCAGTTCACCATTTCTGTTATTTTTCGAGGAAAATAAGCAGATCTTTATTATGCAATTTGGTGTCAGTTCCCTATATAATGTTGCTGTACAGCTTACTACTCGCAGCTGGAGCGGTTGAGGAAATACTGACCGTTTATGTCATTTTTGGGTGAACTATTCCTTTAGTAGATCTGCGCATGAGTGATATTTCTGACATACTGTGGTGTTTTTGCTCTTTTTCTTGAATCTGGTCGCTCCACAAATGAGGTATATGTACATAAGTGATGCATATGTATTGGGTTTTCTCAGTGGTGAGAACTCTTTGAAGGAATAGTTCACCTAAACATGAAAAACTGCACTGGAAGAAGCATTATTATGGATTGTAAATTGATATTTTAGAGAAATTATTCATTTGTTTCTTACCAAACACAGCTTTTCACTTCACAAGGCATTAAACTGATGGACTGGAGTGGTGTGGACTTCGCGATGTGTTTATCAGCTGTTTGGACTCTTGGGTGAATTGTAATTTTTTTTGGTGAACTATTCCTTTACGAATAATGGCAAAGTCTCAGCTGGCCCTCAAAGCACTTTTACTCTGTATCGTTGGCGTATGTGTATGTGTGCGTGTGCGAATCTCCAGGAATAAGTAATAATCTATTTCAAAATAACATCTGACCAGAGGATATTATCAAACAAAATCTTTTCAATTTACAAATGTACAAAATATTCATAACATTCTCCTTCAGCAGCATCAGTGCAAAGATATACAAATATGACATCACAATAATAATAAAAAAAAGAATCATACAACATGAATTGGCATACAAAGTATCAGAAGGCAAAGTCGTAGGCTATACAAACATTTCATCTACTCTCATCTTTACTTTTTTTTGTTTCAAAAATAATCTTCAATTGATTTCTGTCGTATGCAGGCTGCATATAAAAATAGATTCTGTGCAAAGGGAGTGTTTCTTTGTATTTTCCCATGTGTGTGATGCTCATATTTCACTGTCCTCTTTAACCAGGTTGGCCGTGTCTGTAAAGGTGTCCTCTGTCGGTGAATAGGCGCTCAGTTTCTCTCGTTTCTGGGGTTTGGGAGGAGGAACGAAAGGAGACGGCTGTGATGAAGAGCTGGCTTCTGGAGCTCCGTGTTTCTGCTCATCTTGCATCTGACACAAAGATACATCAACTTTGAAGTGCATCATTTTTCTGGTTAAAAAAAATCTTAAAATAGTATTTACATGCTTTACAGCTATGGGAATATTCCTGTCCTCATGCATTTCATTTCTTCTGTGGAAATTCTGGTGATGGTTTGTTATGATGTCTTTTAGTGACACAATCAAATACAATTGCGAATGATATGCTATTATAGTTTTTGTTAACGTTTTGAATTGGATTTAATTTTGAAGAGATTTCGAGGTCCAGTCATTTTAGTTTATGTTCAATAGAACAAGAAAATAAAAATGTTTAAGGTAAAGTGCTGTACTAAAATTACTATGGTAACAATAATTGAAATAAGCCTGAATAGAAATAATTAAAAATAAATAAATAAAATGACAAAAGTACAAAATTACCAAAACCTAAACTAAAATTAAATGGAGGACAAAATAAAAATAAATAAATAAATAAATAAAACCTCATTTAAAATATTAATAAATGCTACAATAGTATATAAAAAGGATTTAATATTTTAGTCAATTTATTTCAAATAATTGTTTTTTATGGTTTTAAAATTTAGCAAACAATAACATATAACAAACTATAAAATATATTTACATACTGTACTTTAATCACACTCTACAGATATCTCATGTTAGCCTGGCTTCCGCGACTATAAAGCTCATAGGAGCTTAGTCTGGCCAAGGTACCTTAGTACCTTAGGTTTAACCTGCATCCATCAGATGCCTCTGTATACTACTGGACGAATCTACAACCAGTCAGACCACTCATTCCGATGACGTATGCATAGCGACGAAACATGAAGCCACTGTAACCAGCTCGTTTCTCATTGGTTCCCATTTTTCTAAACCAGCAGCATGGCCAGACTGACTTTGCTCGTGAAATAGAATGTAGCGTCACAGGAAGTATGGGCGGGCCCAGGCTAATCTCAAGTCTCATGTGAGATCTAATTTTGTCAAACACTATAAAGTTCACTATAAAGGCAATCACTTTGGATAAATAAGTCTGCTTGAATAAACATAACGTAATAAATGAGTTTCCTTGATCGCTTTGCTTCTTTCACTCATTATTACTTTAGTTTATACAAGTGAAGTTATAATTTAATGTAAACTGTAAGTTCTACTCACCTCTGAATATGTCGGGTTTTCAAATGTTGTGCTTGGCTTCAGTTTTCTTTTAAAGAAACTCCATTTGGACTCCTGGAAACAAGAAACAAAATAAGATCAAAATAAATGAATAAAGTAAAATAAACATGGTTGCACGATGGAGAAACAACAGGTAATAATGACTACAGCGTGGACCAATGTTCAGATGTTGTCACCTGTGTGGTTGTTTGATCTGCAGGTCCGCTCTTCACCTCCACTGCCTGTTCATCAACATTATACGTAGGGTTTGAGAAGTTATTCTCCACCTGGTCACCGCTGACGTTCACAGTGACCTGTATGAAGCACGGAAACACAAAACTCAACACAAGACTCGTTCAGGTCGAACATGTTTCATTTATACTGTGAGCCATGTCTAGAGGGTTATGAAAGGCTTTGGAGAAGAACACATACCTGTGTCGCATGTATTACTGCTGGATCGCTGGATGGGCCGGCTGCCGTCGAGTACAGAGGATTCTCAAATGTGATAGGCTGCCTACCAGAGTCTGCAAAATTCTCATCCTAATAATAAAAACCAGACAACCCACAGCTAGCTTTAGACTGAAATCAATGCGGTGAATGAAAAAAATCAAGCACTCAAGCATCCTGGGATGTTAATGTCAATTATGTTTACTTGGCAATACACTTGGCTTAAAGTTGTTTGCCATTAAAGATTTGGGGGTCTGTAAGATTTTTTTTTTTTACTTTTCCTCCCAGAGGCTGCACTTGTTTGATCAAAAATATAATAAAAACAGGAATATTGTCAAATATGTCTACAATTTAAAATAACTGTTCAAATGTTTTAAAATGTAATTTATTCCTGTGATGCAAAGCTGAATTTTCAGCATCTTCAGAGTCATGTGATCCTTCAGAAATCATACTGATATGTTTATTTGCTGCACATGAAACATTTAGGATTATTATCATTTTTGAAAATAATAGTAAATTCAAAAAAGCAGCATTTATTTGAAATAGAAATCTTTTGTAGCTTTATAAATGTAACTTTTTATCAAATTAATGCATGCTTGCTGAATTAAAAAAATAAAATTATATATATATATATAATTTTTATTTTTTTATATTACTGACCCTAAACTTGAGAATAACTGGATGTTTATATTTAATTATCGTCTCACTTGAATATCTCTTATTAGTCGACCACTACTTTAACATCCCAGAATTCCTTGCGATCCCATTAGAAACTAGAGCACTGATGCTACAAGTCTGGGAAAAGACGTAACACTGGGGCCAAAAGGTCAACCACTAGTTTTACGCCTCATAGATAAGTCCAGAAAAATGTGCTGAGTGCACTTAGCAATCCAGGAGTCAGTAGTTACTGTTAAATCGAGCACATTTACCAGCTGCATGGCCCTGTCGATGAACGACACTCCCAGAGTCTGAGGCTCCAGGTCCATTGTGACGTTGTCACCTGAATGAAACGACACTCCATTGCCCGTGTCTCCCGACTTCACCAGGCTGCTTAGACTAACAGAAACAGAAAAACAATGATATCTCAGTAACTGGAATAATAATTAGAAATGAACTTTAAATGATCTATATATTATAGATAAACTTGTTCATACACCGTAAGCACAGACTGATGGGTAAAGTGAAGTCATTTGTTTTTAAGTGTGGGTCTATATTTCAGATTAACTGTAGGTAGTTGAGCGGCGTGTTTGTGTTGTACCTGGGTAGTTTAGGCATTGACGGGATGAGAGAGCCGGTGCGCTTGTAGTTGAGGAAAACTCCCACAACCAGAGCTCCAGTAATCAGAATAATTACCACTGCTAACAGGACGGTCACAGCTACACACACACACACACACACACATACAGTATATAAGACATATGAGTGAAGTCTATTTGCTTTCCACTTATTTATTTTATTTATATAATCCACTTTAGACATTCTACGTAACTTTGTAACTACATGTCAACTATTTCTAAGGAGACAGTTTACTAATACTCTAATGGCTGCTAGTTGACATTTAGTTGTAAAGGTACTTTCTGTTAGAATGTCTATAGTGGACTATTAAAATAAAGTGTTACCGAAACAAACATGCTGAACGTGCTTGATAGAGTAATTCGAGTGGATAAATAACAGCATCACGTGTTGCAAACCATGACAAAAGGTGTTTACTATGAAACAGTTATATACAGTAACTAATTAACAAGGAAGGGTTTGTTTACCTGTTCCTGCAGGAGCACCTCTAAACTTCCCCAATTCACAGTAACTACCCGAGTAACCGTAAGGACACCTGAGAAGCAAAAACGCTGAACGGTTACAGACAATCTGCAGTCTCTACCGTATAATACAAATGACAAGCGTTTGACAAAAATGATTCTTTATACAATCTGGGGCTACATTTTTATAAATTGCAATGTTTTTAAAATAATAAATTCAATTGTTTATTTGCATATTAAATATCACAATATTAAAGTTCCCCTATTATGGATTTTTGAAAGCGAACTTTCATGCAGTGTGTCGCACAGCTCTATATGAATGAAAACATCTAAAAAGTTTTACATCTGAAAGTAATTTCTTTAAACTTCTTTCTCAATTCTGATTGGTTAACTGAAATGCTGTTGCAAAATGAATGGAACAACGAAAAACAGGAACATGTTTCACTTGGTAAAAAATGAATACGTCTATCAGCGGGGCGGCTGAGATGCTCTACACTAGCGTTCGCACTCACTTGCAATTCGGCAGGCCTCCCTCATCTGTGTAGCATGTTCCTCCATTCATGCATCTGCATGCAAGTGGCATGGACACCTCTGCCTCAATGGCTGCGTGTGCGAGGCAATTCAACACAGTCACAATGCAATCACATCACAAGTCAAACACTCACTTTCATCAGAGTACTCAAGCCAAAACATCGCATGACGATAAGTAAATCATGCAGCAGTAGATGCAGCACATGCATGTATGTTATGAAATGTATTGATGGGATGCTATGGGACCAATCAGCTTACAACTAACAGTAGTAGGTGTGTGTTTTATCTCTTACCGGCATCACATTCATTCTTGTTGAAGGTGAGCAGCGTGGAGCCCTGCGGACAGGCACAGGTGTATCCACCCGGCCGCAGCAAACACAGGTGACTGCAGACACCCTGACAGGGGTTCAGCACTGCAAGAGACACAGAATTTACTATTACTATCACTACAGGAATTATCTCTGGCTAAATTAAACGCATTAAAAGCAAACTATTGCTTTCATTCAACACAGTTGTTATTGGGTATAAAGACAAATGAAGAATCACTATATATATATATATATATATACACACACATATTTATTAATACAGTGGTTCTAAACAGTCACACCGTTAGACCCAGTCCAATTTTCGTCAACTACATACATACATACAAACATATGGGCTTCAGTTTATTGGCATATTATAGCTAGGGACAATTGAGCAGTCTCTGGATATTGGTAGGGACCTGTTCCTAGAATCTCTAAACTAAATGTTATGCACTTGTTGAAACATAAGGATTGCCGTCTCACCTGAGTGGTTGTGCCGGTGCTGCTGATAGATGCGTACTTGAGTCAGCCAGGGGTTTATGGTCAACACCTTCACCTTGTCTCCTTTCCCGAACTTATCTTTTTTCCACACTTCTCCCTTCTCTTTAGTCGTCCAGTACACGTGCCCCTCGAACACATCCAGACTGTAGGGATGACCGATGTCTGCAATGACAGCAAACGTGAGAACATCGGCCAGTCTTGAGCTGTTATCTCAAATGTATTTCTCTGACATCTCACCTCCTGATATGATCATTTGACGGTCTGTTCCGTCCACTTTCATCGATTCAATGATGTTTTCTTTTGAGTCACACCAGTAGATGCGGTTTTCATTCAAGTAGTCAAAAGCTATACCAGTAGGCCAGCCCAGATCTTCATCTAACAGCACCTCTCTGTGCTGCCCATCCATCCACGCCGCCTCAATCTTGGGGTTTCTGCCCCAGTCGGTCCAGAACATCTTACTATAACATATACACACCCAAACATCAGGGCTCCAACATTTTAATGAATTTTCAATTATATTTGAAGTGGTTTGGTATTATTAGGTGCAATTTTCTAGTGCTTACATTTATATAAAATGAATATAAAAATGTAATTTAAAATTTAAAAAATTTATAAAATTTTATTTCCACACATAAAAATCACAACAAAACTTTCATGAACATACATCTCTCAGGACTTAATATATATATATATATATATTAATATATATGCTGTATATATAAATATATTAGTGCTGTCAAATGATTAATGGAATCCAAATGTTTACTGTGTATATTTATTATGTATATATAAATAAACTATTTATTTTATATATTTTTTATATTATATTATTTTATACATATATTTATGTTTATACATATTTATATGCTTATATTTCATATTATATATATTTATTACGTGAACATTTGCTCAAATCATTTAAGTTATTTATTTTATAGTACTTTTTTCATACTTAGGACCACGTGATATTTCAGTTTTTCTTTTTTAATAAATCTGCAAAAATGTCAGCAATTCTGTGTTTTTCTGTCAATATGGGGAGCTGTATGTACATTAATGAGGGAAAAAAATTAACTTAAATGGTAAGTTTGACAAACACTCAACATTATATATATATATATATATATATATATATATATACATTCATATTTATAAAATCTATTGAATAAGTATATTAAATAGTTTTTAGACAAAAAATAATAATACTTTTTAATTTCTTTACTCACAAATCTCTACAAAATTTAATACAATATCTATCCAAAATAACTTGTTTATAACATGTATTTATTTAAATTTCCAGGATTTTTTCCAGACATAAAAAAATATTTAAAAAATGTATAACCCTGCATCCCTTAGAGCTGTTTACTATATTTTAGTTAGTTTAATGTATTTTAATCCTAAAAGGGGAGTTCATATTCTCATTCATATTCATACTCTTACCCTAGTCCAGGATTGACCACAATAGCGGCCGGCTGATCAAGATCGCTGTGAATCAACCACTTTCTGTAACGTCCATCCAGTTTTGACACTTCGATTCTATTAGTCCCCGCATCTGTCCAGTAAATATGGCTGATGGAAAAGATAAAAACAAATTGATTTTGGGATGTTAATTTCTCTGGAACTGTCCCAGTAACTAGTTAAGACAATCTGCAATAGAGCTCATGTAAAGTATAGAAAAGCATGTCACAAACCCTCCAATCCAGTCCACAGCGATGCCGTCGGGACTGGAGATGTATCTGAGGTTCAGGTCCACCTCTTTCACAGGATTATTTCCATAGTCATCAAACGTGGTCATGTAGGCCCTCTTAATCGCACCGAACTCAGAGCCTCGTCCCAACACCGTCCAGTACACTACACCTGAAAAATCATTTGCAGAGATATGCATCAGTTCGCACTCAAAACCTGATTAGAGAAACTCAATAGTACAGTGCAACAGTGCTCATGTTTTCAGGAGCTTAGGTTGGTTTGGTAAGGATTTCAAAACACTCTTTAAAATATCACTATCTTTGCTTTATTGTGCTGTAAATTGTGCTTCACTGTGCTGCATCAAAACATTAAGCATACGTCGCATTAGATGTGATATCCCGTGAATAGTCTTACTTAGACCAAGGCCTTCTGGGTCCCACAGGTAGTCCAGTGCCTGAATGTGCTCTGCATTATCCACATAATCAGAGTACTGCGCTGATGAGAGATTAAAGCGACGGATCCGTATATTATCAGGCAACAACAAGACGGGAGGATTTCCTGTGAAAAGAGCAAAAGAATTGGTCCTGGTCCCTTCGTATGCAGCATGTCTTCTAAAAAAGATGTTCAGATTTTAGGCTACAGAAGGTAAATCATTTTAGATTGAAAGGCCTTACCCTCAGCAGCGCATTCAACTCCCGGCTGCTCTCCCACCGATCGAAACCCATCTGCGCAGAAACACTCATAACTGCCCTTACTGTTCCTGCAGAGCTGTGGGCACGTCCCGTAAATCTCACACTCGTTCACATCTGTAGACGGGCAGAAAACACCTCACATTAGACATGTGAGCATGTGACATACTCGGAGCGAGGTCATTCACATGCTCTCTCTCTCTCACACACACACACAAATAGTTATTAATTGCATTAGGCCTGTCCACACTAGAGCTTTTTCGTTTTAAAATGCATAACTTTTGGCAACACCTATCGTTTACACTACCCCAGAAATAATCCTACTCACAATAGCCTTTTAAGTAAAAAAATCCCAGAAAAATACCTTGAAATAAATAATCTGATCGATGTCTTGAGGTGTGGCAACCGCTAATATCATATAAAACTAATATAACACTGAACTGACTTAAGCTAATGAGTCATACTGTTGTACTGACGATCACTAGCTATGTTTACATGCAACCAAATAATCCGTTGGTAATTGGACTGATGGCTCAATCGGACTGAAAAGGCTTCCTGTAAACACCTTAATCGATCCAACTGAGCTCCTAAACACTTGATCGGATTGAATACGGAAACTGGAAAGTAGCGCACATGTGCAATGACAGAAATGGCGTAGTGACGCGCGGCACGTGGAACAAGCTGTTGCTTTCGTAGAATCAAGTGTCGTAAATGACTGTTCTGTTGCCCTGCTAATGAATAAAGTATTAAGACAACACCACAAACCATCACAGTTGTTCTTGTCCTCTGGGTTGGGTTTATATCCAGGTCTACAGGAACAAATGAAGCCTCCGGTCGACAAATCTGTGCAGTTATGCTCACACAAATTCTCACTGCATGTGCGTCCATGTCCGTAGTCTAACAGAGAGAGATGAAGAAATGTTACGAAGATGTGCAAGCGGAAGGATCTAAATCCTATAGTTTTTGGAGCTTGTTCCACTTCCGTTTGCGCAAGAAAGAAACAACGTGAGGGTGAGTGAAAGAGCAAAACTCACGGCAGCCGAGCTCATCGCTCTGGTCTTCACAGTCGTCATAGTCGTCACAGGCGTACTGCAGAGGAATGCACTGCCCGTTCCCACATTTATACTCGTCTGCAGAGCAGGGCCCGTGTGTGGGAGTCACACCTGACGGGTCATTCACACAAAACAGGGTGTTTTACTGCTTTCAATAGCATTTAGGGAAGTAAAAGGGTTTGATACTGTAGGTAAATAGTATATTTGGTTAACAATCACTCACAATGCTCTGGCCTCTCGTCGGTTCCATCACCGCAGTCATCTATAGAGTTGCAGAGCTCGTGACTGTAGATGCAGCGGGTGTTATCGCAGCGGAAACGAAATGGTGGGTCACATGAGATGTCCACTGAGGAGACAAGAAAGATGATGTTTGTGCACTTTGTTCCACATCTACTTTATTGGGTTATGTAACTCATGTGCTATACAACTTATATTAGAAATATAAAGTTATAGAAGTTATAGAAAACTATTTCTGCTTCTTGTTTATTAAGCATAATCATCTGCAAAATAGTTATTTATCCTGAAAACCCAAGCATGAAAATGATGGCATATTTTACTCACCCCGAGCCATCCCAGGTGTATATGACTTTCTTTTTTCAGACGAACACAGGTGGAGTTTTTAAAAAAGTTATCCTAGCTCTTACAAGCATGGTAATGGAGAGTTAAGTCAGTTATTTACATTATAAATTAAAAACTAGAAATATTTTTGCTACAAAAACCCATTGATCTGCTTTAGAGGACATATGATAACCCCCCGAAGGCATTTAGGCTAGTTTTATAGGTTAGTGAGTTCATCTGAAAGAAGAAAGTATACACCTAGAATGGCTTGGGGGTGAGTAAAACATGGGGCAATTTTCATGTTTTTTTTAACTACTCCTTTAATATGCCATGTACTGGTAACAAGCATAAACAAGCTTTTATAGCTGTGGTTGCCAGATTTCAATAGTTTAAATCCTCAATCAGAACTTTTCTCTTAAATTTATTTAGTTTCTGCAGTGGTTTGCTTAATCTTTACAAAATGGTAACCACACTTCATTACTGGAAAAGTGCAGATGAGCTAAAAAAAAAAAAAAAAGTGGCAAACATGTATCAGAGTAATCTCAATAGAAATTGAGTGTAATTCAGCTGTATTCTTTCAGATGGTCATGTGTGCTGTTTTTGCGATTTGACCAGGGTTACCAGGTCAGCAAAACATAGGCTTTTGAGCAAAATAATCATGGTTAACCTCTTAGAAGAGATAAACTGAACAAAAATTTGATAGAACGCTAAAATGTATAATATACTATAAATATACTGTACATATGGGTAGAGTCATTTTAGTCACTTCCAAAAATGTTGGAAAAGATGGAAATACAATTAGTAAACACATGAAATGTTTCCATCTTTGTTGCCCCAGTTTTGGAAGTGCCTTAAGAAGGGGGTGTCCCAATACTTTTGTCCATACAGTGTATGTAGAAGTCATTGGTGTTTGGTGATGACTGGGTCAGGGTCTTCATGTAAAGCAGCGGTTCTCAATCCTGGTCCTCGCGCCCCACCGCTCTGCATATTTTGTTAACGCACCTGATTCTGACAATCAGCTCATTAGAAGAGAGCTCCGTGCATGAGCTGTGTTCCAATTGACATGTACCCCACACAGTGTTCATTGCTCCCTTCTCCCTGAGCAGGGGAAATCCATTATAGTTTACTTCACTTCGGAAAGTTCATTCACGGATTTGCGCTGTAAATATGTGAATATGATTTAAATTACGTCTCGCA
>JAUMHQ010000315.1:3522091-3543050 GCA_032361165.1 Enteromius paludinosus | reverse complement strand
TGGATAAACACATGCAGCATCTTAATTAAGAAAATGAAACGAAATAAATGAATAAATCAAGCCTTTATTACATAACACTAGGCTATATCAAGCATTCAGAAAAAGGACAGTTTGCGCTTTTAAGGGCTTTCACACTTTTCCAAAAGTGGGCCTTCTCTGATGAAACATAAACATTGCATTCATCAGTAATATGCATCTAGACTGCCGCACCACTTAGCGCAGCACGTCAGCGAGCGCACTATTTGAAAAAAACGAACGGGTGGGTTAGTTGAAAACGTCGGTCGGGTTCGGGTTGTTTATACATTGACCCGAGCATCACTGTTCAGAGTGCAAAGCTTTAATTAGATTCCTCTGGCCATTCTTTTTCTCAAGACTGAAAAAGTACTTGGATGATGCATCCATTTGACCAATACTTTGGAATCTCGACTGGACCAGCGCCCCTTGTGGTTTATATCATAGAAGATCTGCTAATTGCATCTTTTCTTCAGACAAGCATCCAAATAATAATTGTCTCCAGTATAATCGGCTAGCTTACAATTGAACCGCTATTATTATATATTCTAAATATTGAGAAGATGTTCAAAGGCATAGAACCTGTCTAGTCTCTAAAGAAAATATCCCATATTCTTAAATTGGACAATTAAAAATTATACACATAAGAGAAACAAACATTACAATTTCAAATAGAAACCACTGTCTATATATTTATTACAATCAATGTTAAAATGCTAGCTATCCTAGTCTCACAATGACCATTAAAATAATTACCTTTAAATGGTTAGCTGTTCATACACACATACCATAAAGGGGCTGTAATCAGCACAATATACTTCCTAAAAAAAGGAAAGAGTTTTAACACTCTCATTTAGAAGGATGGTAAATTAGTGCAGACAAAGATATTCTAATAATCATTTTACTCAATAAAACAACCTACCATAGATCGACCCCATGTGCAGCACGCTATACCGCTCGCTCAACGTCCGCCACTCGTCAAATACAAGAGTCTCAAAACATCTCAGATGGGTAAGAGCAATAACATAATTAAATTGGCTTCAATACAAAAAAAACTTACAAATCGTTTTAAACAATGAAATAATTCACTTAAACCACCTAACCTTAAACCACTCAATTCACTTAAATCGTTAACACTCACGTGCAATATGCAGTGTTGATCATTAAGTATCCACAAAGTATTTGGTTCAAAATAACCAGCATGAAAACGTCAGCGATTTTTCTTCTAGCGATGGACGACCACCTGCACGCCAAACAGTTGAAATCCTGCTAATCGGAAGTACGCATTTAAAGAGAGTCCTGTCTACCATCATAGGTTCAACATCGCCTCCTAGTGGCTTGGCTACACATGTAAAGACCAACAAGGAGGAAGAAAAGAAAGGAAAGTTTTACTCGCAGAACTCTGCCTTCTCTTGCTCACACATGCACAACGGAAGTGAAACAGAGAGAGAGTGAGAATGTTTAAAATGATATTTATAGGCATCATAAAATCCTTTATAAATATAAAAAAAAGCACTGACTGATGGTACCGACTGAAAGTCGATATTCTCTGATAATCCCCCCCTCGGCACAGTTTAGATTCACAAATGGTGCATTGATGTGTCAAACCACGTTTGATGCCATTTACTTCCAGCGGGTCATGTGTCAGTGTTGCGGACAGTTTGAATTTGTGGAGTAATAACTAAACCATTGCAGCAGAGGGAACAAAAAATCTACAACCAATAATTACATTTAGTTTGTGAACATTTGAGGGATTTCTGACAGGCAAACCATAATCTGCACTACTTAAAGGACTGCAGAGTTTGTGGATGTTGCTTGAAAGCTTTAGCAATTGAAAACACATCCAAACTTTGTGCAATAACAATATGTTAGCTTGACAAATCCAACATAATGATGCATAGGCTATTGAGTGTGCGTGTATGTGAATTTGACTCGTTGAGGCAGGTGCTTGATGTTCTCTCCTCGGGGCAGCATGTCACACAGCTTTCTCTAAATGAAAACATGGTCTCCGCTCAAGGGGACAGTAAATCTACCTCCTTTAATGGAGGACATGTTCACAGAATGTCCTGTGACAAGTCTGCCCACAGACGTGATATTTAATACCTGTCGGTGCATAGAAAAGGCCGGTCCCTAACGCACCTCGATCTGTCTTTCTGTCTCCAGACGCTACGCATTCACTTTAATTTAGGTCTGAACTGAACAGGAGGTGATGTTGAGGTGGTCAGGGCATTCATTAAAGAGGTCCCCTGGGGGGGACCTATGTGGTTGTGGCCTGTCTGACCTTTACATTTTGGAGTGTCTCTCGCCCCTGACACTTTCACCCTGTGCTAATTCTGCTAATAGCAGTGGATGTGCATGCAGGAAGGTTTGAGGAGCTTGTGCGTGCAGGTCCAAGCTCTGTGCTAGCTCTGCTCAAACTTAACCACAGTCTCCCACCGACCAGCCTTTTGATGTTTTGTGTCCTTGGTACAGATTTATAGATGTATGTCCCTGGTAACCATGGGTAATGTTTTAAGTGGGTTGTTTTGAAACATGTAGACTTATCTACAGTAGTGCTTACATACTGTACTGTACTGTCCTGACCACTAAGGGTGCATTAATACAGGCGCTAAGTAGAGGGCAGAGTAGGTTATTTATTTTTATGTATCATTTTTATTTTTTATATATTTACGTATTTATTCATTTTAAAATAATTTTTTTTGTTATATTTTTAAACATGCACACACACTATTTATATTATATATTTTTATTATAAACTATAAAAGCACTGTATTTTTAAAAAACAATTTACATATATATTGTACAAAATATACAATATACTTTATATAATGTATATTATTTTATATTAATGTACAAATATTATTTATTTATTTTTACAACTTTTATAACTATAAATAATATACATTAAATAACACACACACACCCACACACATACACACACGTGTATATATATATATATATATATATATATATATATGTATATATGTATATATGTGTGTGTATATATATTTCTATTTTATTACTAAATGTGTTATTCTTTTTTTTACTAACTAAACAGCTAAACAGTTTTTGATGTTATTTTGTGTAAAAAAGTTAATGTAAACAGCCTTAACAAATTTCAGAAAATCTTTTTCATCAATTTTAAGAAAACAAAATTTTTTTATTAATTATTTTTTTCTTATTTGATTTTTTAAAAAATTGAATGTTTTTATTAAAACCGTCCTTTATACTTAACGGTGCTTGTTAACGCATAGCTGCACATTTATTTTTCTTTCTCGTTGCATCAGATCCGGATACTGGATTTCTGTACCGATTTTGATGGGAAATCTGCAGAATGAATTTAAACATAAAATGCGTTAAATAGAGCTGAGAGTACCTCACGTTCATTGAGTTGTTGCGACAGCAGCTAATTATGTTTTACACACCTCGGCTTTTGACCTCCTAGAGTCGAACACACTCATTAGCTACTGTTGTGAAGAACTTGTAAATAAGGCCTCCTATTCTAATAATGTCATGTCAGAGCCGGGGGGGTTTGGCGGTCCGGTCAGACGGCTTGGAAACTTCTGTCAATGATCAACATGAATGTTAAGAGTCTTCTCTGTAACTGTAGCTCTGTGCGAGACACAGGTTAAACTTTGACCTCTGAAATAGCGTGAAGGAAAGAAAAACAATGTTGGGCTCCTAGTACTCCGCATGCTGTCCGACGATCGCATCCCCCCGGGAGAGTCTCGCAGAAAAGTGTGTGCGAGCATGCATGTGTTTCCTTTCCATGGCTAACAATGCAGCTCAGGAAATATGTCAGAACAAAGGCCAGACATCCAGGCTCTTGTTCTCAGTGTGCGCTGCTGAGGAGGGCTGGGATACACGTATATGCTGAACCGCGACTGTAAATGCATCAATTCAGTTCTTCTGTATGATAAAACCGAAGTTGGACTTGTTTAGGTGGTTCCTAGACTGACGGCCGTGTGATGTCCCTCTGGACGGTGAGTTGCTTGTTGACCTCTCTAACTTTTACAAAGGTGGCACGGAGCATTGCAGATGAAAGACTAAAAAATTCATATGAAGATGAAAAAATACATTCACTTGAGCTTATAATACATACTGTACAGAGTGGTTCAAAATCTGAAAAAAAAAGTTTTTTTTCCCCCCCTAATTTTTATTTATTTATATATATTTTTTTACATGTTTATTTAAAAAAAAATACTATTTTTATATAATTCTAAAAATTATTAAAATTATTACAAATTCAAAAAATTAGGTTAAATATTTTAATAATGAATATTTTATGTTCTGTTCCATATGTTTCTAGGTCATGCAAAAAAAAAAAGATCATATTAAACTTTTTGTGTAGATTAAGATGTTCTTAGAAACTGGAATAAAGGCTGCAAAAATGTAGCTTTGGATTAAATTAAATTAGCATTTTTTTTAGGATTCATTAGCATATTAATCCATGTAGCATATTAAAAGTCCTTGTGGTGATTCAATAAGTATAGAAAACAATGCATTTTTACTAATGGTCTCAACTTTTGGACACAATAGTCTCATTAGTAGGCCTACTAGAAATAAATGTTGCATTTCGATTTTATATACATATTGCTTATGTACTTTCATTATGATTGTGATAATACACGACGCATATTTCAATCACAGCCCCTCAGGCTGTGTTTTTCAGCTCTTATCTTATCAGCGCTGAATCTGGGTAAAGAAAAACAAGATATAAAGTGTAACCGACACACTCCGAGTCCAGGCTTGTCAGTAAGGTGTGTTACGAGACAGGGCTTCAGTGAACTACAAACCAGTGACGATGTTCCTGTTTACTAAACCGACCAATCCAGCGCTTCTTCCATTGTTTACGTGATGCACCTTTTATAGTTTTCCTGTGTTGTCTAAATACTTTTGTTTGCGGATGGACGTCAGACTTTGCGTGCTTAAGGTTGGCAAGTTAGTCACAACCGAATTCTGGCTGCTTCAAAGTGGGACAGGATCAGGATTCAGTGCAATTCAGTTAAAATCACGATGCCTCTAGGATAGAATAATAAGTATCAAATTCCTTGTAAACTGCACTTTGGTTTCATTGTTGTTTTTTATTACCTTAGTGGAGCTCAAGTACCTGCGCACTTGGAAATTACACTGTAATTGCTGAAAAAGGAACTTAAAGGAATTTCTTTCACTAGTTCACTGTCATGAAAAGAAGTAGATGAGTTTGTTTTTTCATCAAAACAGATTTGGAGAAATTTAGCATCACTCGTGAATGGGTGCCGTCAGATACAGCTGATAAAAACCTCACCATAATCCACAAGTGATCCAAACCACTCCAGTCCATCAATTAACATCTTGGGAAGTGCAAAACTGCATGTTTGTAGGAAACAAATGCATCATTAAGGTGTTTTAACTTTAAACTGTTGCTTCTGGTCAATATATTAAGTTCAAAATTCATAATAATGCTTTGTCCAGTGAAAACGTTCATGGACAAAAAACAAGCAGTTTTTGGATTACTTTCACCCCTTTTTCTATCTGCTATTTTTACTTACTTTGACGGCACCCATTCACTGCAGTGGATCCATTGGTGAGCAAGTGAGGTACTAATACATTACTCTGATGAAAAACAAACTCATCTACGTCTTGGATCTGCAGATCATTTATAGGTTAGGCCTAAAAATCTGTGTTTTACCAACTCTGTACATTGTAATTGCTGCTCAGTTTGAAGGACAAATGAAATCCTATTACATTACATTAGTGGTAGTATATTAAATCTGCGTTTCTGTCATTAGCAATCTTCCCCACCTTGTCTACTTTGTCCATTAACATCATTTGCCGCCAGTCATGTTGGCATGAGGAAATAAGCTGCCGGTGTACAAGAGTTCACCGGCAAAGGTTAGAAGCACAGACCATAACAAAGAGTCAGATGACAGATCCATGAAAAGCCGGAGGGCTTTGACGGTGCCGTGCACGGCTTGGGCACAACTGTTTTGATGGCTTTGTGTTGTGAATGTCTCAAATTCCTGGTCACAGTGCCTGCAGGTCATTCAGAGAGTCTATTTAACCCTCAGGATGCTCTTTATGTGCACTTCACACTATAGAAGCCCGCAAGTGAAGCGTGTCTGCACAAGTGAGGCATGTCTCCAGGTCGGGTCCCGCTGGAGCTTCTGCCTCTTAGTGACGGGTTTATGGACACAGAGTGTGGATCAAAATAACACCCTCTTTTACACAGTCACTGGACGGTATTGCTGAGCAACTGGCCAAAACCGTGACCTTTCAAATCACTCATAGGCAAGAGATGGTACGGCTTCAGTTTCCTCTGTTGTGGGCTTTTAGTGACAATTGACATTTGGTATTTTTGGGTCAGTGACAAAATGCTTTTTTTTTTTTTTCAAAGTTATGTAAAGACACAAAAAAGGATTAACATGTTAAAATGTCTTGGTGGTATGACTGACTGGAGACAACAACAAGCCCCATTGGAAGGTCAAATATTGATTTGGAGAGGCAAAAAAAGTTGTAGGTGGATGTGAAGTAACAAAACTCAAGAAGTCATGGGACAAGGAAACCATTACATGATCCTGTTAAATGCTTTTATTTAATTTTAAAATATTTTTCAAATTATTATTATAATATTTAAAAATATTTTTAAAAATCTATTTACCTATCCATTACCAATATATAAGATTTTCTATTTTATATAATTTTTTTTATTTTATATTTAATTTCAAATAATATGATTTTCCTGATATGGAAAGGCCAGTTGAGGTTTCAAAAAATGTATTTAAATTATTTTCCATAATTTTTGCCACAAAGGGTATTTTTCCTCTGTTCTGTTTTAGTGCTGTCAAACGATTAATCACATTCAAAATAAAAGTCTTTGTTTTCATAATATTTGTGTGTGTACTTACACATGCATGTATATATTTAAGAAAAACATGCTATGTTTATATAAAATAAATATTCATGTAAATATTTACAAACATATATGTACATAATAAATACAGTATAAACCATGCACACATACATTATGTAAAATTTTTTTTTTATTTTGGATGCAATTAATCACCATTAATTGTTTGTTATTATTATTAGTACTAACATGAATACAGATTATATCTTACGCATCCTTGTCTGTCACTGAGCCTGTTATTTGTTTCAGAATATAGTTCTTTGATTCCTTCATACAGTCGATATTACTATCAGGCAGTTTTTCCTCTTAAATGCACACACAGACACAATATTCTTTCTCCCAGAATAACATTGATGATATTTGCGTGAGTGATTTAAAGTCATCTGTGGAGGTAACGGTGGGCGGGCTCTCCCCTCTCTATCTCACTGTAATACTGCAGTCACGGGCCAAACCTCTCAGCCTCTGGCAGTGCGGCACGCTGCTATGTTCCAGCTAGGAGAGTAATGGGATTAGCTATCTCTTACATAAAATGCTCCCCTGGCAGCCGTACTTGCCCCCCGGCCGTTCATCAGTGTGGAGAGGCACAGCAGTTATGAAACAAACACACATCTCTCAGCAGTGCATGAAAATGTGTTTCAGTCTGTTAATGATCTTCAAACATTCTGCTTAGAGTTCATTCTAATTTTACTCTCTGACTATTTTTTGTCTTTTATTGTATGTGTGATAACGTTTAAGAAATGTAAATTCTGATTTCACTTAGAACTTGCTTAATGTTACAAAATATTCAATTAAATGAAATAAGAACATCTGAAATAGTCTTTTCTTGTAAAACATATATTTGGTTTATTTAAAATTTCTAAAAATATTTTTTTTACTTTGAACACGGAGGGTCATTCAAAATCGATATTTGTAGCTGTGATGTCATCATAATATTTTCAAACGGAACAGATATATTGTTACTGTATGTTTATGTATTGAATTTGATTCATGGATATTAAAACTCTGCACAATGATAAACTGATAAAATCAATATAAAGCACTAGAAACATAAAAAGATGAATTTAGGCATCACAGCATTATAATTGAATGTATGGAAGTATATGAATATTAATTTTGTGATGTGCTCATTTGATTTGATTTAACATTATTATGTATGTATAGAAGATAATTTCTGCAATGGGAAAAATTTGGAAAGTTGTGAAAGAATTTCAGAGATAGGGTAAAAAAAAATAAAAAATGTGAGTCGCAATTCTGTTCTTTTGATTCTGCTTCTGCTTTAGCATAAACAAATGTAAAATGGTAATTGCATTTTTTTTTTTAAGCAGAAATATATGTGCCCAATTAAATATGTGGTATTGCACAAGATGATCAGCATCTTCTGACACCTCCTGGATTCTCACGAGGAACCGCCAGACCTCTCTTAACAATGGACTGTGTTTAAATGAAGGATGAGAGCAGCTTACTGCCTAAGACCCTTTATGGCTTTTCATTACTTCATTCTCCTTTTCTTAATGGAGAGGATGTGCAAGCACAACCGTCATTAAACGCGTAGATGATTACATGGCAGTCTGGGGGTCGAGCTATCGTGACCCCGTTATGCCCCTCTTGTTCAAGCTTTGGCATTGTGAGGAAATCCTCAGGAGATGATTGAAAAAGAAATAAATCTATCTAGATCATAATTACATGCTTTATTATTCTAATAGTTTTTTATAATTGTTTTTAAATATAATTTTTGTATAATTGTATTATTATAATTTTTTTTAAGTCTGATTAAATTAGTAAAAAATTGCTGTTTGTTTTTTTAGATTTTAATGCCATACTATATATTATTATATTATGGCATATTAGTATTATTACTATTATTGTATTTTATAATTGTATTTTAAAAATTTATAATTTTTTTAATGAATTAAATAAGAATTTCATTATTATTTTTTATTTTTGCAGATTATTTTTGTTTTAATGTCATCTTTTAAAACTTAATAATAAATTAATAATAATTAATTTACTTTATATATTATGGCATATTAGTATTATTATATAAAAAAAAAAGATTTTTTAATTTATTAAAAAAAATAAAATTCTCAGAATGTATTTTGTTAGGTTTTGTTTTTTGCTGATTTTTATTATTTTATTTTTTATTTTTTTTAATGCCTTTAATGCCTTTTCATTTACTTACATGTTGTCATAAACATCAGTTAGTAAGTGCACTAGATGTCTCTTTAAGAAAATAGTTCTTTTGTGAACCATTCGGCACCATTTTGGTTCTATTTACTCTTAATAATGTAAAAAAACACTGCCTGGCATAGCTGCTCCTTAGTCAGGACGAGTCTCTGTTAGGCTGTATATGCTTGAGTTCCCACACTCTCTCTGATTAGCTTCCATTCAGTAGCGGGTTTAAATAAGCAGTGTTCAGGTGGAGGAAGAGACCCCATGAGTCATCTCAGAGCTTTGATAAGACACTGCCACCAAATATCCTGAGTGAAGAGAGTTCAAGAGGATATTCTTCTTCGTTTTCCTTGTCTTTTGCCTTTTCTTTTCCTCCCTTTCCCCTCCTTTGTGCAGGTTCTTAAAGGGCTACACAGAAATGTTCAATTTCGAGACAAAAAGAGTCCAATTAAAGCTTCATTGTGGGGCCAGCCCGGCCCAGGATACTTTGGCTAATCCTGCTTCCCCTCCTCCTATTTTCTTTTCTCCATCTGCCTCAGTCTGAGAGTGTTCAGCAGTGATAAAATGATGTTTTGCCTCATAGTAAGCCATTTTGGGATAATCGGCATTGGCTTATGATAACCATGCCCTTTAGGCTGATTAATAGAATAGTCATGCATTTCAGAATAATGTTCTTTTCCACTTTTTTTTCTCTCGAATGAATGTGTGTAAAATGAATAATATTTTACAACAGTACATATATTACAATATTTTCCAATTTCCTGATAATATTCAGCATTTATTACAGCATTGGTTTATTAGCTTTATTTATATAGTATATAATTTTTTTTTTTTTTAAATTAACAAATGTTTATATTTTCAATATTTAAAATGATGTATTAGTAATTTTATGTTTTTATTCTCATAATGTTTTATCATTTTTTATTTATTATTAGTTTTTTCTTTAAATGTTTCCATTTAGTTTTGTTTCAGTAAATATAGTACTTAAAAAAGTAACTTTATTTTATTTTAGTAAGTTGCAAGCACAACTATATATATATTTTTCTCCATTTTATTTCAATTTACTGTTTAAATAAAAAAAATAAAAAAGTTAACAGTCGCAACATTGTTAAAATGGCCTTAAAATAGTCCTATCATTAATTGTAATTGTAATTCATTGCATCCATATTAATACAAGTTTTTGTTTACATAGTATACTGTATATATGTGTGCTGTGTATATTTATTATGGTTGTATAAATACACATACATATTTCAGAAAAATATGTTTAAATGTTAAATATATTTATTTAAAAAAAAATATATATAAATATAGATGTGAGAATACATGTTAATATTTTTAAACTATATACTGTATGTTATAAATACATGTATACACAGAACACACACACACATACGCATATATATATATATATATATATTATGGAAACAAACAAACTTCTCTCTTATGCGATTAATCGTTTGAGATAATAATTTTTATTTCAGTCAGAGGAAAAAACAACAATTCAAGAATGCAGATAGAAAGTGCAGAAAAAATAATTGTGTTTTAATGTTTTATCTATGTTAAAGTAAAATAAAAATCCGAATAAATATTAATAGTATAATATCTGCATACTGTGCTTAATATCTTGTATTTGATGCCTTGATGCCTTGAGTTTTCACCGCAGCTCCTCTTAGATGTAATCTGGAGTGTTTAAATGGGAAATTTCTATTAATTAGTCAGACGCTACACACATGTCTCCTTTTGCAGACTGTTCAATCCTCTGAATGGCTTGAGGATCAATAGGAGGAGGTGAAAGAGTAATTGGTTTCATCAGTCACTGATGTGATGTTGACATTTGCATCTATTTGTATACAGTATGTTTTATTAATGTGCAGATAGTGATATTGCTTGGGTTTAATGTTATTCTCAGTGTGATATACAGTACACTGAGGAAGTACGAGTAGAAGATGCCTATATAGGGCGTTTCAAATCATTCTCTTACCACATCATATGATGTCATGGTGGTGTGCCAGACCTCAACATTCCTTTACTGACATTGTTATGAGTTATGAGAGCGAGTTAAAATGCAAAAAACGAATCTGTCATTTTGCTGTATGCACAGAAAACAAGGCCATGGACGTTATTCTGGAGGGAGTTGTTCATTTTCAAATGAATTGCCTTTATGGGACTGATCGAGTGTAACACTGGTTTGTGGTGCTGTATCTATATATATATATATATATATCAGCTCTAGGGTACACACACACATGCAAAATCCAATTTCACTCTCACCGTTTTGTTTTTTTTCCCACAGTGTGCTGAGCAAGCTTAACGGATGAAAATGAAAGGCTGTTCACATTCTTTACCTCGTGTCTATGTTGGTCGATTTTAATTAAACCAACAATTGGGCTAAATTGCATTGATGATGATATTATTGTGTTCAGTGTCAGTATATCTTCCTGCACTGCTGCATGACTGTAATATTTCGTCTGTTGGTACAGTGTTTTGGTTGCTTGTGGAGTGGTTTATATGCCGTGTAAGTGATTGATGGTTGTGCTTGAATAGTTCATCTGTACTGCCAAACAAGTGGACAGTTAAGAGTAATATAATTAGTATAAATGTAACGGTTTCCTCCCTTTAAAATGAAATATTTTGCAGCTTTTTATATATTATATAGTACAATTAAATAATAATATAGCATTATTCCTACTTCAAACACAAAATCTTTATGTATATATATATATATATATGTTTTTTTTTATATAGCCTTTAATTTATTGTTGTTAATAAATGTTACAAATTTTTTTTAGTGTTGTTAATAAATGTTACAATTTTTTTATTTATTTATTTTATTTATTAATATATAACAATATCACTAATATATTGCTAATAATAATGTATATCACTACTATATATAATTAATTACATTCAAAATAAAAGTTTTTCTTCATATAATATATGTATGTGTACTGTGTGTATTTATATATACACACAGTTTTTTCTGCAAATATTTACATGCAGAGTGTATATATATATATATATATATATATATATATTGTTATTGAGATACACTTTTAAAAAAGTATTTTAGTAATTTTTTTACAACACAATAAATTCTAGTATACAAAAAGCTCATTTACTTTATATAATAAATAAATAAAATTATTTAATTATGAGTTGGATTGACTTGATAAATGCACCCGTGCAGGTGTGTGTGTGTGAGAGCGATTAGCATCAGGTAGATTGACGTATCACTTCAGGGCCTTTCCCTTTTACTCTACTAAACAATGACCATGAAACAATGCAGACTAAGCCCTGTGTCTCTCCTGATTTCCCAGAAAAGCCCTGATTTCGAGGAGTAAACACTTCTAGGTTTTTTTTCTCGTATCAAACAGGAAGCGTCTCCGATCCCCACCCAGCTGTCTCCTGCCTTTTCATGTCCGAGACTCTCAGAGCTCTTCTGCAGAAAGCCGGGATCACTCAGGCTCAGCGTGTGTTTGATGTCCTGAAGGCAAACGCACTTCAGCGGAGATGGCGGCGTATCATTTCTCTGCCTGTAATGGAACATAACATAGCGGTCAAAATTGCAATTTTTCCAGTTTTTTGGATGAAAGTTCCCTGGAAAACAGGATGCAGCAGAGACTCACCCAGGCCGAGGTTATGTATCCACACGTTCACAGATTTCCCTGATTCCCCCCCCTCACTTCTCATTTCCCTCTCATAAAGCCAACAGAGCCACTTCCTCTATGATTTTATGGCTAGTGCATGAGCGAAGGCTTGGCAGCTGATGGATATCTATCCAGAGACTCCGCTGATGGAAATTTGTTAAGCTACTTTTTGTGAGGAGCTAATTTAATATAGACATCTGGAGTGGGCGGCAGAGTTGTTGAGATGGGGCACATTTTAAGGAGGTTATAGGGAAAAATACAGATAAAATCTCACAGCCAGGCCCAGTTTTTTGGGGTTTTGGTGTACTTATCAGCTGGTCTAGCTGGGTTAGGGTTAGCAAGTGAGCATAAAACACCGCTATATCTAAGCTTCTATCATAAAGAGTATGTATTTCTGTGTTTTATTGCATGCATTTGAAGGGGTTGCTGCTGTGTGAGCCTGTGAGAATGGACACATGCATTCATTGAGGGTTTTAATTCAAAAGTTCTGTGTAAGCTATTTCTGGTCATATCAGTGTTTGGTGTGCTTTGATTTGTATTTCCAGGAAAGGGCCCTCATTCTGTTTTGTGACATCCTAAATCAACAGCATCAGCTCATTGTGTACATTATGCATGCAGCATTGTGCAGATGATATTGGCTGCTGTAGTCTGGCTCTGAACCAGACTCTATATCTCCCGCAGCCAGTCCGGTCCGAAAGCACCACTAAATTAGTCACAGTCCGCTCAGCATCCTATCCAAAAACTGTCCTCCCCCTTTGTCTATTTATCTTAGCGTTTCCAAAAAAGAGATTCTATAAACTGAATGTCACATGAAACCCTGTTTTCTCTTCTGTCTCGATAAAACAGGCACTCATGCAGAAGATTTAAGGTGTTTGATCGTAGGCACATGCTGTATCCACTTCCAGCTTTGTAATGTGATAGATGCATGCTGCGTTTAACTGAGAGGAAATTGATACAGTGGACTATAGCAGCATAATTACTGGATTTCATATGTGACTGATTTGGGATTTTTATAGTTGTGTGAAGTTTTTCTTTTTATTGTGTTTCTTTTAAAATTATGAGTGCATCTCTCACAATTTAGAAAATTTTTCACTATTTTCAGGAAAAAAATCATTGAGAGATATATATATATATATATATATATACTCTTAAACATCTCCAGGGCCTCAAAACCACCTCAGAATTTAGAGAGTTAACATGAACTTCTGCAAGTTCTTTCCTAAAATTTGCGAGTTTGTAACTTACAATTGCAGGTTAACTCTGTAGGGCCTGAGGGGGTCTTGGGGCCCTGTAGAAGTTTTGACATGCCCTAATAATAGTTTTTTTTTTCCCCTTGCACTTCTGACATGCCATTTTTCTTTTTTTAATTAATATAATTTTTTTTTTTTTTATCTGTGATTATATGTTTGGTCTTAATTGTGAGAACTGAGTATTAGTATTTTTACAAAATTGTGAAATTTTGTTTAAAATATTGTATTTTTTTGCTGTGAACACATCGCACGTTCATACTTACTAAAAGTAGTTATTGTTTAAATGTATTTAATGTTATTGTTTAATCTACACTTTTTTATGGTATTTTAAATGTTAACATTTAAATTTTTACTTATTAAAATCTTGTTTGCTGGTGTTACTACATGAACACATTTATACTTACGAGAAGTAGTTATGGTTTAAATTTATTTAATCTTTTATTATTTAATCTATTTAATTAAGCTTTAAATCTTAGCTTTGAAAGCTGATGTGTTTTTATGGGGTGGTGCAATTGCCTCTAAATTTGTCATTTATTCGTATTTGTCATGTGGTAACTAAGGCATTGTGGCATCAGCTGTTTCTCCTCTGTTCTTCATCTGCTATAAAATCCTTGTCCTTTAAATTGTGTTGTGTTGACATTTAGATTTAAGATACTATATACTGTACGATATAAATTTCTCCTGGCTAATATTATTTCATAGTTCATATTGCTCCCACGACAATCATAATGTACCCATCAGATGTGAGTCTGTTGTGATTGTGAAATCCGTTATTCTTAATATTCCTAATGAGAACATTTACTCAGACCGGCAGAAATGTCCCACAGGGTCAAGCGCAAGCCCATTTGTTAGAGCTAGTCAATCTTAATTACGTTACTCCTTCCTGTCCTAACAGGATCTCCCTGGGGTGCTGTACTCCATTTCATGGGCTCATTGAACCAGTGGGTTAGTTATGGTATTTTGAATCAAAATGATGTGTCCACCAGGGCTGATTGCAATTTTCTCAGTATATGTACATTTATATTTATATTAGGGGTGGGCATAGATCAATTTAGAAATTAATCTAGATTAAAATGGCTCAGTTTAATTTTGCCAAATAAATAATGATTAAAAGTAAAGCCCTATTGGGATGGGACTAGTTTTACAGGGGGTCGTTAGGGAATGTATTGTTTCTCAGACGTACTTGGTGATTTGAATCCCATCCGAATCTGCCATGTCTGTGTTTTTCTCTCACAACCTCTGTGATAATTCTACAGTCTGAATGCGATGTCTGTGATATTATTTTTCACAACAATTTAGCTTCAGCATGGTATTTGTGATTATACCGATAGCAATGCAGATGTACAAAACAGAGCCTCTCACCTCTGTAATAAACACTGTGTTAGTCCCGTCCGAAATGGTACATGAAGATCACAGATGTCAGGTGATAAGAATCGAAGCTCACACGTACAGTAGTTTAGAAAACTAGTCCCATCCTAATAGGGCTACAGTACAATTCGGCTAGGTATACATCCGCGCTAAAATATCAAGGTGAAAGTCATCCTAGCTTGCGTAGTATACACCCAGCTCCCAACACAACTTTGTGAATAGATTAACGGAGATTTTTTTTAAGAGTCTCACGTTAATGCCGATAATGGCCCACCACTAAGTTATATTGTATATTTATATTCTGCTTAAAGACAGTGAACCCCATTTTTCAGAACTTTAAGATTTAGAAATTTAAGATCATCAATTGCTACAGGATGATTTTTCCTTAATAGGCAGTTTTGGAGTTTGATATTCTATTCTATTCTATTCTATTCTATTCTATTCTATTCTATTCTATTCTATTCTATTCTATTCCAGTCTGCTGTGTTCTTTAGTAATTCCTAAAAAGTTGTTATAAGATGAAGCTTTTAGTATCCATTTTCTATTCTATTCGATTCGATTTGATTCTTTCAAAGTGTTCTTAAGTAACTCCAATGGAGAAATTGCTACAAGATGATTTCTCTTTAGTAGGCAGTTTTGGAGTTAGATTTTCTATTCTATTCTATTCTATTCTATTCTATTCTATTCTATTCTATTCTATTCTGCTGTTCTTTAGTGATTCCAATGGGAAAAGTTGTTACAAGATATAGTTTTTTGTAGTTTTGTAAGCATTTTTAGTAGACACATGTTTTTTTATATTTTATTTCTGAAAAATACAAAATAAAGAAAATGCAAACTTTATCAGACATCTTTTATCTTTTCATTCTTCTGTCTCTCTTACACTTTCAATGTATTGTTTCAGATTAACATTTCACTTTTCTCCTGTTAATATTGTTAATAAAACCTACAAAAGGTATTTTTTTAAAGATATAATAATAAATACTTTTATTTAACAAGGATGTGTTAAATTGATCAAAATTTACATTGAAATTTTTTACCAATTGAGATGTAAATTCTAACCCATGTTATAAATTATTTATATTTTTGAAAATATTATTCAATTGATGTTTTTTATGATGTTTTCTTTAATATAATTTTTGTCTCTTCTATTCTATTCAGTTCTACTCTATTCTTTTTCAGAAAACTAGTAGTTCATATGGGTAAATTTGTTATAAGATGCCTTTTCTTTTTCAGTATTATATTATATTATATTATATTATATTATATTATATTATATTAGATTAGATTAGATTAGATTAGATTAGATTAGATTAGATTAGATTCCTCCATTGGATTAATTGGTACCCTTTAGTAAATTAAATAGAAATAAAATAGTTGGAAGGTGCATTTTCTTGAGTAGGGAGGTTTAATTTGGATTTGAATTGTGAACATCATCACTTACTATCAAGGGTCATTTTGTGATTGGAGATGACCAGAAAGTTACCAGTCATCTGATGTTTACTCACCAATGTTATAATTTGCATTTGGTGCTGCCTGAGTGCTAATATTGGTCTCCAGCAACGATCCCTTGTGTTTCTCTGTCGGTGATGAACACCGTGCACCCCTTCCCAACCCCCTCCGCTCCATGCCCCCTCCTCTTCACTGCTTCTGCAGCATCCAGTGAGTGAGATGCAGCAGCAACCCTCCGTACGTGCTCATATCAGGGGTACGGGCAACCTCAGTCGAGCGCTGCTCTAAGGGATGCCCCGTTGAGAGACAACCGAGCAAGTGAATGAAGACGGACTGGTAGTTTGACTTTGGATTTGTAGGCTGGCTCCTTTTATCCTTGTGACGGGACCGTCATTGAATCGAGTGTGTTGGGATATCATAGAAGGACGTTCAGGGTACAAGGTACGGACCAGGATGGCCCGTTTGAACTGGTGCTTGGCAGCTCTTCTCAACTGGGCAAAGTTCCTCTTCTTTTGCTTCTTTCCACTCAAACTGTCCAAGACAGGGAAGGTAAGCCTCGGTGCTGTTACGAGGACTATTGCTTTTCGTGTTTTTCCTTTTAGACTAGTATTGCATTTCCATGTTTGTTCTTGACCGGGTGACACACCATCATCCACAATGACGATCACTAAGAGGACATGTCGTTTTTTACAGCAGCGACACTTTGCTTGAGTGGATGCCCTTTAATATCTAGAGGTTGTGGTACGTTTGAAATATTGCTGGTTGTAAAATTTCATCTTGAGCTTGCGGGGCGCTTTCACAGCCACTCAATTGATTATCATAACAATGAGCTGCTAGTATGCACGACTGTATTGTTTCTGTTTTGACATTCAGCTTGTGAAGCTCTGTAAAATTAAAAAGTCCTGCCACAAAGGCCTAATGCGCCGATCTGGTATTTTTTTACCTCTGTTTGCACACACTTTAGACATAAATGAATGTGTTAGGATAAATTTCCCATCAGATGGTGCGGTGATGCTCTTTCCAAATTGTACTTTTGGTGGTAAATGGATTCGCTCTGTGCTGTCCATTGGATTTAAATGGAAATCTTTGCGGTTCAGATGAGTAATGGTCTGTAGGTAGCTTCATCTCTCTTTTGGAGCGTTTGACATCTCACATCTTATAACACGCTGTGTTACCACAAGAAAGGGTTGCTGTAATGGGTAACTTGGCATTCAGATTCAATAATATTTCAGACATAAACAATTAAATGCATACATATGAAGAATTAGAATACCACTCACTCTTATCACTTTAATATAAATGGTTTAATAATTTTTTTGCTAATGCTGATATATAGGTTCTCTTCAATAGCAGAGGATTGGTCAAATGCTTCATGTAAAGGAATAAGTTCTTTCAAAAACATAACAAATATTATATTTCCATTTAAAATGCAACGTTGTTGCAGAAACAGCATCTAAAGAAACACTAGATAATGTTACCACAGTGCTATAGGTGCAAACACAGTTCACGAACGGATCAAATGTGTTCCTTGATTGCTTTAATAAAGATTCACTCTATTAAGTGGACAATGAATATTCTAGTCCATGCAAGTCGTCTTGCTTAAATATTTATCCAGACATTTGCTGGATGACAATCAATGCATGTCAAACAATCACTCAGCATGTATAAAGAGCACTCGATATCTGCGGCGTACAGACCATTGTACCATTTCCACATTGGCTCGAGGCCACCATACAACCACATGCTTATCGTGGCTCCCTGCAGAACCTCTCACAATGATGGCTTTTGGTACAATGCTGAATTTGGTGATCGCTCCTCACGGTCTGGACTCTGCTTGGATATTATGAGACCAGGCTGCTTGGGGAAAGGCCAGAAACGCCTTTGTGCTTCTATCTGCAGGTCCGGCCACAAATCAAGTGTCTACAGAGGCAAAAGAGACACGGACAAAAGGGTCAGATGTATTTACGAGTGTTCATGCTAGAGTGGCGGATATTACCTGCTACCGGGATAATGAGGCCGTGGTGAACAGTGTCATTAGATTTGTAACATCAAATCTGGTCCAGTTTGCAGATTATTCTAGTCAAAAATCACTTTGGACTTTTTTTTTTAACTGTATGTTTTTAAAAATCTCTTTGGTGGAAGTAATGGCAGAGATGGCTTCAATTAAGAACGTACTGTGATGTCTTGATATGCACACGTACTATTTGTCGTTTGGAATGAAAAAGTACCATTTGGCGATTAAGAAACAAAGTCAGTGTGTCCTGCCCGGCTGTCGGTACATGAAGCGAGATGGTGGACATAATGTCTTAGCAGACCCTGAAATCAATTATAGGATATTGCTGTTTTCCTCTGGCGTTTATCATTGGGCAAGATGAAGCACTTTTGCTCTCATTTACCTAATGTCCTTTCTGCCCGTAAATTAAACGCCACTCAGACGCTTGGCAGAGGGAGACGAGGTCACCCGAGATGGACGTTATGTCCTTAACACCATCTCTAAATGCATTCTTTATTTTAGATGCATGCTGGCCACTAACACAAACTAGAGTTTTGAGAAGGACAACTGTGAATAATTTTAGCATTGTAGTTATACTGTGGTCTGAGTACTCTATTCTGATTGGTTTAATCACTGTCTTATGTTAAAGCACTGCTTTTATTGACAAACATGTCACACAAAAGAAAATATCGTAAAAAAAATTTCTTTCCTAGTTTAATATACATTAAAACATACACACACACACCATATAAAAATTGAATGTAATGCTAGGCAATTTAATGCATTTTTGACATATGTACATTATTAATGTTAGTCTATATGCATCTCACAAGGTCTTTGAATGGAGCAGACGTTACAGCTTAATCTCAACATGTTTGGTCTTGTTTTCTCATTCTTTAAATCATTGTCCTGAGCATATTACGTTACACATTTACTTCCAATGTCAAAGGAAGGGGCTCATCAGGGTGGTGTGAGTAATGTTATTAAGTCATGGAGCACTTTTCATTAGCAATAGCAGTCTGTTATGTATTGGATATCATGTAATTATGTGAGTATGGAGTTCCCACAGTTGCTGTGGATGAGATAACATAACATACCCATGAGCCTCTGACGAGAAGCTACTGAGGCACTGGTTCCTTTGAAACCATGTAAACAAACACGTTACATAAAGGTTTGACAAGCAGAGAAGCACACTGATCTGACGCCCACAAAAAATACTGATTACAGAACTGACTGGATATTCAGCGTTTTCAGGAAAGATAGTGTTGATAAGTGCAGGGTTTGCTGGTTTGCTTTGGCTCTCGCTGTGGTGGTGTGCAGTAGGTCAGAATGACATCAAACCACAGGAGGATCCAGAGCCTCGTGTTTTTACTGATAGTCATTGTGTTCTGCTAGGAGGGTGTGTGTGTGAGTGTGTGTGCTCCTTTCAGAAAGACCACTCAGGAAAACGTGCTGTTACACGTGAAGTTAGAGTGGGTGTGTCTTCATTGTTTTCCATGGATGGAAGAGAGGAGCAGATGCTCTGTGTGTGTGTGTGTGCTGGAGTTATAAAGTAATACTGAGACAGAGTCATAAGAGAATAGTCAACAAGTGATGTCACCTCATTTCAAAACACAGTAATTAAAACACGTCAACTTTTTTAGTTTGTTTTCATTTATTTTAACCCACCTGTTTTTGGTGAATAAAATAAAAAGTCGACTGCATAGAAAACAACGATTAGGTTTATAGTTTTTACTTTCGCATGTTTTTACCGTGCAGGGTTATTGTAGTTGTTGTTAAGTAAAAACAGAACTAACATTTTCTGTTACTTACTCAACATTAACTGAAATAAAACCATATAATAAGTTGAAGTACAATAACTAAAAATAAATTAAAAATGAATACTATGGTGGCAAAAAATAATCAAAATGACAATAATACAAGTTTGAGTTGAAACAAAGTATAAAGATTAGTAGTTAAAAAATTAGTATACATTGTTTTGTTTTTTTACAAGAATTAAAAGTTATAAAAAAAAAAAAAAATCTAAAACCTAAAAAGATCTAAAACTGAATTATTTTGTATGTAATATATGCATATTGTGTGTGTGTGTGTGTGTGTGTGTGTATATATATATATATATATATATATATTAGTGGTGGGCCGTTATCGGCGTTAACGCAGCGAGACTCTTATCGCGCGA